>APFE030080069.1:101325-144124 GCA_000404065.3 Pinus taeda
TTTTTAGTGACTTTCTCTCTTTTTTGAAGTTTGACATGAAGAGCAGAGGTATAAGGCTTGACAAGGAGGATAATATGACTATTGATGGAGCCATATTAACTGCAGATAGTCATGGTGACAAATTTCAGTGTAACAAGTGTGTATTACTTTTTGTTGATGATATTTTAATATACTCAAAAACTCAAGAAGAACATGAAGAGAACTTGAGGATAGTTCTAGAAAATCTTAGGGAACACTAACTATACACAATGTTCAGCACGTGTGAGTTTTATTAGGATAAAATCCATTACTTGGGGCATGTAATCTCTAAGAAAGGAATATATGTTGATCTTGAAAAGGTCAAGCCCATTTTAAACTAGCCAATACCTAAGGATGTGGCAGATATAAGGTCCTTCATGGGTATGAATGGGTATTATTGAAAAATCATTGAAGGATTTTCTAAAATATCTTACTCCATCGCGTCATTGCAAAAAAATGAGTGAAACTCAATTGGACATGAAAGTCTTAAGAGAGTTTTAACAAATTAAAATATTTATTAATGGTATCCCCAATCTTGAAAATTGGCGATCCAAGTAAATATTTTATTGTTTGTACAAATGCATGCCTTGTGTGGCTAGGTGGTGCGTTTATGTAGGAAAATCATGTGGCCACATACGAATCAAGAAAGCTAAAGAGTCATGAAAAAAACTATGCTGTTTATGATATTGAACTAGTTGTTGTTATACATGCTTTAAAAATGTGGAGGCATTGTCTGTCAGGGGAAATTTTTACTCTTGTTATTAATAATATATGTTTAAAGTACCTTTTTAGCCAACCAATTTTGAAAGCTAGATAGGCAAAGTGGATGTAATTCTTGAGAAAATTTGAATTTGATATTTAACATGTCAACAAGGAGGAGAATAAAGTAGTGGATGCATTGAATAGGAATGCAAATCATATTATTGAAATTATTGTCTGCATTGCAAAAATAGAGTTTGTAGAACAAATTAAGGCAGCATCAGTAAAGGATGAAATTTATAAATAGTTATGCCAAAAATTAAACAACACAGAACTATTTAGTTATGAATAAATCCTGGATGGGATGTTGACATTCATAAACAGAATATATGTTCCAAATGAACCTTCCATGTAGTAGTTGATTTTAAATTAACATCACCAAAAACCATTTTCAGGCCATTTAGGCTATTAAAAGTGTTGTAAATAATATTGAGAGGGGGGTTAATCAGTATTAACAGATCAATATTTTTCTTTTCTCAAATAGATTTATATACGCTACTTTTGTGAAGTGAACTAACATGTACATGCAACTATGATTAGATAAACCAACATACACCCAAAAAACGTGTGATTTAGACAATCTATCATGTGTTAATCTTCAACTAGTGCATCAATAACTTATTAAAGAGGGTAGTAAAAGTAGAATAAACCATCACACATAAGAAACACACATGAACACCGAGATTTAAGGTGGAAAGCCAATGTGGGTGAAAACCACCTGCCACTATCATCTCTATCTTCTTTTAATAATAAGAAAATATGTTTACAATCTTGTACTAGTGCAAACTCGTACCAGTACACAGACACCCACCTGTAGAAGGCTACAACCTTCTCTCTTCCACCAGGGACCATGTTTCATAAATTTTCAAACTAGATGCTCCTGGCACACAACAATACACATGAAGACCTTGTTTCATCAAATTTTCATATTGGACCCTTTAGGAACTTTGAAACTTAAACTACATCAACCAAAAATCAGTTAATCTCAACAATCCAATCAATATGACCAGAACACTGTGTTGAACCCAAAAACCTGCATCATCATTCAAAAGCAACTGCAACGTCAAAAATCATGCATTAGAATGTATACACTTCTTTACAAAACCCAACCTACATGTATCTACTACTTCCTATAATCAAACCTGCGTATTCCTTCAAGACTACTGAGACATAAAATCTTTTAATCAAGTTTGTACCAACTAGCAATATGTTGACCATCTACTATCTATTTACAGATATTTACACAAGCAGTGGAAGAGATCACCCTTCTCACTTATTCAATCAATCACATACCAAACTCCTTATGCATTCAATTTTACATTCTGACCTAAGAAGACTTCATTGACAGACAGTAGTAAAATAACAAAATTGATCAAATTGATCAGTCAGATCTAAAGAAGAGGCTTTTCTTTTGTATATGCTATTTTGAAGAGTAGAACCTACATGTGCACACGCTTTTGTAGAAATGAACCAACATACAGATCTGCAAATATTAACTCATAACTTAGTTGCACTTCCGAACTTCAGACAAGCCCAGATCATGATTTTAAAGAATAAAATAGGTGTACACAATCATATCTAGCCCAACCAATATCAAATCATTCAATAATAAGTTATTTTAGGTCTCATGATCCTGATCCAACATTGAATTCAAGGTGCACAAATTATTTTAGATCTGATCACAAAAATAGCCCCTGCAACATAAAATATACTTCAGTTAGAAGTATTCCTTAGAAACCCATACACTTGCACACTTGGCCTTATGATCTTCTCCTCCTTATATAGCTTTATGCCCTTTTTCAATACCTTGGACCAAATACATAGGGTCAATACTTCAAACCAAATACCTTGGAAAAAATACCTTGGACCAAATATCTCAGACCAAATACCTCGGACCAAAACCTTGATTTTCCAACATGTACACTCTTTTCCTCCTGTGAGAGTGTGTGTATATGTATACGCTCTTTTTGTTCTATGGACCAGCGTGTATATTCTGTTTTGACTAAGTGGACCTACGTATACTTCTTAAACTGCTTTACATCAACCTTTTCCTTTACTTTCTTTATTTTTATTAGTAGACCTAAGTTCCATCTTCCTATTTTTTTGTACCAATGTCTTCTTACTTCTGAATGGACCTCTTACACTATAATTTGCCGTATTAATTTTGAAATGATTCCTTTGAACATCCATGCATTTTGTCACATCTAATATCTCTCCTGTAGATTCATCTAGTTACCATATACAAGTGAGTTGTTCTATTGCAAGTGGGTTGCCATCGAGTACAAAACATGCATCATAATGCCAACAATCTCCCCCTTTGGACTTGATGGCAACCATGAAGGTGTTGATTACTACAAGCTATAAAACCTATTAGAGATAACATGTAACACCAAAATACTCTCCCCCTTTGACATCGAGGGCAAAGGGCAGACCAAGCAACTTTCCTCCTTTGATATACATTATGTTGTCCATGCTCCCCTTGAGTACATGTCGAGTCTGCAGAGATATGATTCAAAAGAATAACACGACTCTATAACTTAATTGAGTATGACCTCCTTATGGCCAATGACTCATACATACATCAATCACCCAACCAAGTGGGGATATACCAAATGTTTATACATGACATAAATACAACAAATATTACATCATCCATCCCATGCAAAGTGGGGGTACAAATTACATCATTTGTCCAATAGTACTTATTCAAATATATAAGAAGTCATATCACACCCTAGACCTTTACAAGATTTAAACAAAAAATGATATAAATATCTGAAGCCATAACTGGACTCAGCAACCATAATGCCGACAATGCAAAATGTGTGTGAAGGCTAATGCTACCCCCAAACCTGTGCTACTTGGGCATTGTCAACAAGTCATTCGTCATGGAATTTTTGTTAGTTAGATAAAAATGAGCAAAGCATATCATTAGACTGTATCATCAACATCAGATAGAGCACCCATATTAGAGATTGGCCCACTGTTTTTCTATTAAAAAAACATATATGCTTCTTCAACCATAGAAAACTACGTGTATACACAACTAAACTTCATGAAACCTGTGTATACTAATCTTCCTTTGAAAAATTGGATTTAATAGTAGGATGATGTAGCAACTACCCCCAGCTTTTGTCTGAGATATTCAAATGTTTCTCTAGGAAGTGGTTTAGTGAATATTTCAGCAACTTGTTCTTTGGAGGGAACATACTCCAATTTGACCTTTTGTCAATATGTAAATGATAAGATGTAATTATCTAAATCAAAGAACAATAAATCCCTAATTAAAATTAACATGGTATTATAAATGGGTTGAAGAAAACTCATTGAGATCACCCTCGTGAAGACACTATTAATGGAAACAAGAGAAGATGGAGAAGACCTAAAACAATGATAAAATTTGAAGGAAAACTTAGGTAATCTAGTTATTAGGGTTTTATGGATATTATGAGGTTAGGGTTTGGAAGAAACCCCAAAATATGAAAAAGGTTTGAGATATTCAATCTTGAAACCCTAACATGATCAGTGGTAAAATATTCCAGTATTTGTGACAAGCTTAGTGTCACCCTAGATGGCCTAGTCTCAAATAGGCATGGTTGCTTATGAAATTGGTAGAAAAATTGAAGGAAACATTGTTACATGAATAATGGAGAGTACTAACTCTTGAAGGGTGGTTCAAGAGGGAGATGATCACCACTTTTCAAAGATAAGTATCTTTATGGTTTATGTCTTCATGATACTATTCTTCTTTAGATTTATTGTTTTGATTATTACTTAGATTTCCTGTATATTTGAGTATTTGAATACTTCTAACCTCAAGATGAGATGTAATAAGTAGATGATAGATCCTTCTTGAGGATCATCTAAGTTGTAGGAAAAGAGAGCTAGTGTAGGAAGTGAAGAGATGGTGCTAGAAAAGGAAATAACTACTTGAGGAAAGTTTTTCAAAGTTTTCAAATAAGCATCTAGAAATTAAAATATGCAAGTACTATAGCTGTCAATGACAAATAAGTGTTACAGGCTGCAAAAGTATACGGATAATACATGGTAAGTGTAGTATATTCTTGCAATGCCACGATTTAGCTAGAAGATTGAATCGAAAGTTAATCTCTATGGTATGTCAATAATATCACCTTCATAAATGATCCATGCATGCAAATAAGGTTGATTTATAGTACATGTGATATATTGGTGCACTTGATATTTAGCAATTATCTTACATTTTATTAGACATGGTGGATTTCATAATTTTATAAAGTTGGCTAGAAACATTGATTTTGATATATGATAACTTGATACTATTGTTAATTCTTGTGATAAGCATGGTAACTTGATAATAAAATTGATATTTAGGATCTGTTGGTTGAGCTTGGTTAGGTTCTCATAAGCTTAGTAAATTTGACAATGTGGCTAAATTGGATAACCTGACTTAATGTTGTGGTTATGATCCTTCAAGTATGAAGATACACTTATATGAATTTAACCCTTGATGAATGTTTGATGACATGTTCATATGTGATGATGAAGCAACTGATGATGACTTGTCATGATATATGTCCAAGAACCTGATATAGTTTGAGATCTAAGAGTTTTGTTGATACATGACAACGTTATGATAGATAAGTTGATGTCTTAATTGATAATGATTTAAGAAGCTTCCATTCAGAGGGAGAAACTCTCCGTGAGATTGAATAGAATAGTCTTGATTATTGAAACTAATTTTATGGACATAAAAAGATGATCATTTGATGTTGTTGAAGTTTTGATATGAGAAGAAGGTGCTTCTCCTAGTCCAAGCCCCAACTACAAAGAGAAAGGCTTAAGGTTGCGACTACAGGCCTCCCAACCACACAAAAGAAGTTCTATGGGTGAAACCAAGTATGTAGGATTCAAAAACTAAAATTTATGCATGAAACAAGGAGAACACCGAGAGTATGACTGATCTAAAGACATGAAGCAGGGGGTAGAGAGTTCTATGGCCAGGGAAGTTAAGGAACAATATTATCTACATAATGTTTGACTTAATGCAGAGAATGTGAACGTATTGACTAATCCTATGTTTGGAGAGGTCTATAATATGCATATCATATTTGATCATTGGAGCTAGTGTATAGTAAATGATTTATCCTTAGTATGCAATAATTTTACTATGGCTATTTCATAAATCTCATAAGGAATGGATAAGATAAATTTATATGACTTGTCCTTGCTACATACATTTACATTTAGTGATAGAAATGATTCATATTATGATCACATTGATGGTTTCATGAAGTTTGTATTGATATTGCTTCATAAATGGCAGTTGTTGTTAAGACAATAGACAAAGTTGTTACCTAGTACTTGGGGATTTGGATTGAAAAATTTAACAATAATAATGGCAAAACTTCCATGGCTTTGATATTAGATTTGGTTTAACATTAAGGATTTATACACAGACTTGGTTGATTTGATTGCACAATATTGATTTGTTTGAAGCTAGGTATATTGGTTTAGTCAGTGTTATGTTTATAGAAAGAATTATATCTTTTGAATCAATCTCACCAATACTGGTACTTCTAGCTACCTAGTGAATCTTGGAAGTTGTGCCGACCTGAACCTCTACTTCAAAGTGGTCCAAGATGTGCATTTTATTTTGGTTTTATATGATTGATGATATATTATTGGCAGGTAATTCACCTTTGATGATCAAAGGAAGTGGGAGTTGGCCTCCAATTTTGAGATGGATGATCCTGGCATGATTCACTCTTTCCTGGGACTAGAATTTTGGAAAAAGGAAAATATGTCATGAAGCTCTTGGAGAGATTTGGAAATTTGGAATGAAAATGCTTGGACACCTAGGTGGAATTGAATTTCAAGAAATTATGCAGAGATATTGTTGAATTTAACTTGGTAGACTCCTTTGAGTACCAACAATTGATTAAGACATTGATTTTACTTGTGACACCCATCTAGATATATGCTTTATAGTGAACGCCTTGAGTCAATTCATGTCTGAGTTGCTTCATACAAATTGGGTTGTTGTTGAGAACATTTTAAAATAATTTGCATGGGATGGTTTATCTTGGTCTAAGATATACTACAAGAGATGTATGATTTCATGGATTCATTGATGTTGTCTAGGCTGAAAACCTTATTGAGAAGAAGAGAGCATTTGGCTGTTACTTTAGCTTGGGATCTTGCATGACATCTTAAATGAGTGGGAAATAGAATTCTGTATATTTAAGCATGGATGAATACATTTTTTCTAGCATGGCTATCTTCGAGATAGGTTGGTTAAGGAATCTCTTTGGAGAGTTGTTTGAGCTAGATCTGGATATGACAGTGACATATTGCAACAACAAGACTAGGATATGATTGGAAGATAATCCTGTACATAGGTAGGATATAGATACCTTCACATATTGAGACATTTATTTTGTATGAGACAAGATTAGGCTTGCAATTTTTTCCTTTGTGAGAGGGAATATGAACAAGGTATCCTTTTTATGACATGTATTTACTCTAACATAATATTTGATTTGATGTTCCATGTGGATAGGAAAATAAAGACCTACTCAAAAGAACAATATAAAGAAGTATGACTAAACTCTTTAGTGAATTGTTTGATTCAGTACTAGATATGAGCACATCAATATATTTCTAATATACAGAGAGAAACATGGATTGATGGATGTGACCCTCCTGAGTAAGGATCTAGGTTGATCGAGGAAACTAAGCTAGAACTTCCCCCCTATCTGAGCTCTCAGGGTGAGGAATTTAGCCATAGAGTTCTTGGGGGTGAGGGTTCTATGGAAAATAAGGAATCTCCCCTATTTGTCACCCATAGGGTGTGTGTGATCCTTGTCCATTTTGACAAGTTAGGTATCTCCTCCCTATCTTGTTTTATGTGGAGTATACCCTAGTTGGTATCTATCTTTCCTAGCCATCCGGCCAATGGATGCTAGTTGCTTGAGTTAGGCGTGATCCTTACTATTTGTGGTAAGTGGCATCCCACTCAAGCTAGAGATGCAGGGGTTCTACCACATGGATCTCAAGGGTAATTACTGGGAAGATTAGTATGGAATAGGATGGTTGTGATCTTTTATTGGTAAGTGGTATCTCACCTATTTCTTGACATAGGGTGGTAGTCGGATGCTCCCCTATAAGAGATTACTTGGGGTGAGAGTGTCCCATATAACCTTCCCCCTTGTCATAGACATGAGGTGAGAGTGTCCTATAGGACCTACCTCACTTTCATTAGATTTTGGGAGGTAGCGTTGGCTCCCTGATGACAAGTTACCTGGGTAGTAGCATTGGTCTCCCCGATTGGCAGAGATTTTGAGTGGTAGAAGTGGCCCCCTGATGGATAGAGGGTGGTATCTTGGGCTCCCTTCTAATGTAAAATTTTATTCTTTTAGATTGGAGAGTGTTCAACATAAGAGAAGATATGAGCAATGACAACATTTGTTGATGGCGAGATACTTGTGATGGGAAATATGTTGCAATCGGTAATTTCTCCGTAGCTAAGAGGGAGTGTTAATTTGGAAGCTCAGGGGAAAATTCCCTTCATTGCAAAATATTCCTCATTAAGGAAGACACCTCCTAGCTGTTAGGAGAATTTAATTTGGTTGAGGAAAAATATATTTTCAAAATGGAAACATACATGTGCACAAAAATATAGGTCAAACCTAAAAGGAAATTGGACACCCTTGGAAGCCTATAAATATAAGTCAAGTGAGCCTCATTTGGATATCACCATCACACATTCTTATTTTCTCTTCTTTGGTTTTTGGCTCGCATGGGTATGAAATTGGTTTGCATGGAATTTGTTCATATAGGTCCAAAACTATAGGGTTCGAGCTCGCACTTGTAGACTAGAGTTTTTGGTTCACAAATATAGTGTTTCCAGAAAAAAATTGGTTGCATATGCATGCATGCAAGCCTCCATGTGCAACTAGAAGGCTTGAGCTGCACACATGACTGTCATTTCCATGTGGTTGAGGCCTAGGGTTATTTTTTATAGTTGAGTACAGGCTTCCGTAGATGTTGATTGTTGAGTGCAGGCTTCTAAATCATGATTTTGATTACTATTATTGTTGGGTTCATCTTTGGCATATGTTTTGGTTGGTTTTTCTGGAAATTTTTGTTATTAAAGAATTGGAATATTGTACTCTCACATTACAAAACATTTTATTACAATTTAATAAGAAGAAGAATTTGAAAGGGTTTTCCCCCTTGTGATGTTTTTCATGGTCTCCGACCAATCCTGGTATCTCTATGTGTGAATTATGTTCTTCTATTGTTCCTTTATGTTCTGTTGTAGTGTTGATCATATTGTTTTTTTTTACATAATTTCATATGTTTCTAATGATGTTATGATTTTATGGGGTTAATTCAATATGTAGATCATGAAATGCAATTATCTAAAGCAAAGAGAAATATAGCCCAAAGTAAAATTATCACACTTCATTGATAATTATTACTAGTAAGATATTTTCTTAAGCTTGACTTCTAAGGGACCACTTCCGTCAAGTAAATTCCTTTTACTTCTAGCCCTTCACTCCCTGATTCCAAAGTTATGCTAGTACAAGTATAATAACTTAGAGGGATTTCATTCTGGTTTACTGGTAATGTCCCATTTATATTTACATCCATATGTGCTCAGTTTATTCGAGTACAATGATTTTGTATACACAACCAATAATCAACTATGTTACTTTTCCTTCATAAGTATAACAAAAAATTATCTATTGCACATAATTTGGTACCTAATTCTCCAGTTAATTTAGTCTTACAAAAATATAACTTTCGAGTTTGGATTTATCCTGTTTTTTCTTCTTTTAATCATGAATTTCGCTCCAGGTTATAATATTGATCTCTTATAAGAATTCTACTACCACGACTACATTCAAGGACGTATAATGGTTATCTTAGTATAACCGTTATTAACAACATACACATGGATAAATATGTTCAAGATAAGTGTGATGGAGATTCTAACAAAAGCCTTTATCATTGGTTCACATGGAGATCTACAAAAAATGAAAAATCACACATCTATTAGAAAATATACATATTTTTGTTCCATCATATTTTTAGTTTAATTCTAAACAATCATCGACAATTATTCGAGCTTCAAACCTTGGTTTGGTCTTTGTTTTCCACCTGTGTAGTGTAAAAATATGTTTTTCTTTAGTCAGACATATATACTTTGTCTTGTTAAGGTTTGATAATACAACCCTATCTTCTAGGATGTACCGATAGTTATCTGCCAGACTACTTATATCCCACTTTTGATGATTTTATTACCTATCATCTTTATTAAGAAATTGTTTTATTACTAGTTACTTCCTGTAATTATGTTATAGGAGGGGACACTGCATTTTGTAAGAGGTCTAGCAAGAGCTTTTTCCCTTACCATCTTCTTGACCTCTTAATTTTGTGTAACAAAATTCAATAATTTTGGTTAACATTTCAACTATGGGTTTTCCCATAGGTTTCATTGTTGAACCTATAGCTTTGATACTAGCTATAATATCCCTAATTAATTCTTTACAATTGAGAATTTTTTTTATTTTTTTTTGTTCTTTCATAGCTGAATTCATGAAGAAATTTATTTACCATTGGTTAAAATTTTTCTTCAAGAGACCAACTATCATTGAACATTTCCTTTATTCAACACTCTTATGGGAAGAAACATAAAGATATTGCAACAATTTAACATTCAATCAAAATTTAGGTTAGAAACTCATACAATATATATTGGCTTTAATATGTTTTGATATTAACTATAAAAATGTAACTTTACCATCATCCACAAATATCTTTTCGCTTTCTACCTTTAGATTTTGTATTTACGTGCTAATTAATTGATCCTTTTCTCTCGTGAGAATGGTTGATCATTTATATGCTTCAGCCATAGCGCAAGTCTTTGATGTTTTTTTTAATTTACCAAGAGTGCCAATCTAAGAAGTTTTTTGTTGTGCTCATCTCTTGCTTAGTTCAATGGTTAGTGGATTTCCTTTCAAAAACATTAAACCCTCGTTCATTTCTTGTTACATTCTTATGGTGAGAGTGTATTATTTGGTTTATGGAATATAGTTACAACCTTGGTCTATAAGTATGTCTGCCTTGGAAAACCCTATATTTCTTTCTACCAGTTGTAATCTATGGCATGTTAAACATGGCATACATCTTGGCATTCAATCATTGGGCTTTCTGACCCTGATGTTTCTAGAAATCAATGATTTTTTGTTCTTATGCTTTGAGATCAATGGTGGAGAGAGCTCGAGGTGGTTTTCTGGTAACTACCCTCTCTCCTTCCACCGATTCTAGCTCATCCTATCCCTTTGCTTATTGAGAGCAAGTCTCTACAACTCCACGATTTCCTCATGGTGACTCTTTCTCACACATTACTCTTTAACAAGGTTTTTCAATCCCGCCCCTAATACGGAACTCCATTACTAACAGAGAAAGGTTTATACTTCTTCTAGTTAGATTATTTTAATTGAATTACAATTTAGTTTTCACGAAATATGTTTTAGGATTAGGGTAACAATTTTGTTCCCTGATTTTCCTTTTCTATGTTCACATTACCTGTTGAGGGTTGCTTGAATTTTTCACATAGGTACCATGCTATTTTGGTTGGAATGGACTTAGAAACCCTCGAAGGAAAGACTTGACCCTTGCAGGAAACTGTGAGAGACTCGCTTCCACATATATCCCAGGTATATCTACTTTTTGTTACCTTTGTGCTACACTAAATTTTTTGATTTTAATTGTTATATTTTCTTTTCAAATTTTGAATCTCTTGTACATATTTCCAATAGTTAATGGAGGTTTTGGTTCAGGTTTATCATAAAGATATAATTATGCTTTCAAGTGTAATAGCCCCTGGTTTATTTTCCATGTTAATAAAATATTCCCAAGGTCATGGGACACATATTCCAAGTTGAATGATGGGAAAACGTTATAGTGGGAATGAATTGTGGTCTATTAATGGCTATGGAAATTGGCAAAGGCATTGGAAAAGGAAAAGAGGAAATAGTTATCATTTAATTATGAAAATAAAGGAAAATAGGGGAAAAGGAAGGTGAAGAGACAAAAATATGCACTCAATGGAAATTAGAGGAAAATGAAGAAAGAGGAGACATCAACGATAAAAAGACATAGATAATCAATTCACATATTTTGGTCATTTACAACTTTTGTCAGTTCAGTTTTGGTTCTCTCCTTCCACACTCTTGTTGTCTCATACTCTTTCACACTTGGATTATTCTTGGAGCACTCTAGCATTCACTTGGATTTGGAGAAGGTAAGCAAAGGAAATCAAGGAAGTGTAAGGATACAGTTGGATCATTAGCTACAATAGAATTACTTTACACGTAACAGGTTGCATGTGTTATTTCGTTGTTGGTTTTTGGATGCATGTTATATGCATGTGGTTCCTTGTTTATGTGTTGTCATTAGCAAGGGGATTTTCCTAGATTGAAAATGGTTTCAGCCTTGACTTGCCATTTCTTGGATAGCCATGGTGTTGTGGGTTCTCTACTTGTTTCTGATTAGTTCTAAGGTTTCATATGGCTATGGGTTGGATAGATTCTCTGGAGCCCTAAAACATCTAGGGTTCCCTAGAGGCTATGGGTTGAGTTACTTTTCCATGGAGCCTGTGGGTTGTTTCAAATGCTATGGATCCCTGAAACAACTTGGGTTCCTTAGAGGTTGTGGGTAGAGTTACTAATTCCTCAAGCCTTGGGGAGCTTGGATAGAGACCAATCTAGTTGATGTTGATATTATGGACCATATAGGTATGATTATTTGGCTTGGGGGTTGAGGTGTTTTAGACTCTCAAATCCCTAGTTGGTTTTATTTTGGTTGAACCCTTATGATGCCAAATTCATGCTTGGAATATGGTGTGGAGCTGATTGGCTAAAACATAGATTTTGGTTCATCCCAATCTATGGTTGGGTGGTACGTGGAAGTCCATCACTTGGTTGGCATTTTGCTATGTTAATATGAGATGCTTTCCTATTATGATCTATGAACACGTATATTGGCTATTATGTTGATGTTATGACTTATTTGTCATGCTTCCTATTATGGTTATATACCTGGTTATATCATGTGCTCTAGTTATGTATATATTTCATGGTTTGATAAGTTATTGAATGATTGATGAATGGATAGTATAACAAGTGTTGTTGCAGCTACCTAGAGAGGGAATTGATCCTTCTTGGTGATTCTTAGACAAATTTCAGAGGTTTACAATCACATATCCATTCATGACCTATAGCTTATATGTTTATCATATGTTTGATGATATTTATATCTTAAATTAGGAATATCTAGGTCAAGATCTTGCTTAAGTATTGACTGCCTAGCATTATTATCATGATTTTCATGATTTTCGAAATTTAAAAATAGTTTTGGGTAGTGGTCTGGAAGCTAGCCAAAAAAAGTGGCATAGATCTCGCGACCGCATGCACTAAATTGAGGAACTTGTGTCACAACCACACAAAGGAAGGCTTATGGGTGTGGCCAGAGCATCCCAAATGCATGTATGAGGTGTTATGTGTGTTGTTGGAGAGTAAAAATTGTAAAAAAGAGTTCCAACTCAAGGATTTATTACCCGGGGTGGTTTCCAGGTTCCCGAGTGTTCTGTAGTTTCTGAGGGATGTCATTTTTTTGTCAATTTGTAAGCTCCACTTCCATAACTAGAACTTAGAGTTTGGGACATATCATAAAGAAACTCAACTCTTACTTACCTTGGAGAGCTTGTAAAAGTGGGTAAATGTGGGAGGGGTTGGTACAAATTGGTATCAAAGTCGAGGTTGCAACACTAGACCTCGGGGTAGATGTGATTGTTATCATGCATGCCAATTGTTTATGAGTTTATCATGTATGTGTGTTAGTTAGTTACTATTATGCATATAGTGACCTTATTTATGTATACTTCATATGCTTTTGAAGTGATATCATGCTAATCTAGACTGCTTGTCTAGACAAGATAACCTCCCCTGAAATACACTAAGGTATGATTATGATTATGTATCTATTTGGTTTGTATAACATGAAATGTTTGTAGGAAATAAAAGATTAGAGATGAAGAGTAGAATGGTGGACTACAATTCACATGACTCCCCTTGTAGGCATGATGTGAATTCTATGGAATGGGAAATGTTAATTGGGAAGCAAGGAGAAGAGTACTCTCCTGAGATAGAAGATACACTAAGAAGTTTGAAGGTAGAAACCATAAGATGGAAGGAAGATAATAAAGGGATGATTAAGGCACATGAAAGAATTTCCAGAGCTCAGGAAAAGTAGGTAGAAGCTAATGCAGTCATCCTTCAGTCCTCCATATTTACATAAGCAGGGAGAGTCGAGGATCTGTTAGGGACAAGAAGAAAAGACTGATGGGGAATATGGTAGCAAGTCTCATTGAGGACATAGGTTGGAGACGGATGATATAGCCAGGGGTGGAAAATATTTTGATACACTTGATAGGTAGGATAAAACACATGAATTTTATTCTATCTCAGGTTCTAAAAAACAACATCATCATTAGCGCTAACAACCTTATAAGAGGAGTGAGAAGTAGTATTTGCAAGAGGAGTTCAAGAAAGCCAGGCCTCCTACTTTTGATGGGGCTCTGAAGAAGTTAGAAGATGTAGAAGCATGGCTACTTGGGATGAATAATTTCTTTGAATTGCATGATTATTCAGAGAATATGAAAGGAAAGATAGTGATCTTCAATATAAATGGAAAATAAGATATCTAATGGGAAGGTGTGAAGCCTATCAAAGGCATCAATGTAGAGGAGTTGAGTTGGCATGAGTTTAAAAGACTCTCTAGGAAGAAGTACTTTTTTGAGATATATTATTACAGAAAGGAAAAGGAATTCTATGAGTTGAAGATGGGCTCCATGAAAGATGAAGAATATATGACCAAGTTTCTCGAGTTGTTGTGGTATGTGCCCTATCTCAAGGATGATAAGGAAAAGGTCCAAAGGTTCATCAATGGATTTCCTTTAGCATTTAAATATTAGAATGAGTATGATGAGCCTTGGTCATTGGAGTAAGTCATCAAGAAGTTGAGGCATTGTTATGGACAATTTAAGTGTAAGTGTGAGCCTAAGAAGGATTGGAAAGATAGTGAGAAAAGTAAAGGAAAGTGGGATAAGAAGTAAGGAAGACCTCAGGATATAGGTGATAAGGAGAATGTAGTCCCTTAAAAAAATTTCAATGCAATTGACATAGGGCATGGGTTTTAGCTTGAGGAGAAAAATAAGGGTGATGGAAAGAATTCTTTGAGGAGTTGGAATTGTAGTGGAGAGCATCGCACAAGTGAGTTTCCATCACATCGAAGTGGCATGCATCAAATTTATAGTGCTCAGGGGGCACAGATAGTTGGAGATGTTGGGAAAATTATTCCTCAGATTTATGCAATGTTGGATAACAGGTGGGTTGATCATTAGGCCTCCATTATTGAGATGGAAAGTAAGCTTCATGATCTAGTTGTTTCCATTTTTATTGATCCTCAATATAATTATAGCTATATAATTATTAATCTAGCAGATAATTGTTTCCTGAATAAATAAGTGTATTTTGAATCTTGGTTGGTGCACTTGGCTACAGTGACCAAAAGAGTAGTTCATCATTAGGTGAGATATTTTGCATTTGAGATGAATGGTATACCTACATCAACACATCTAAATTTTCTTCCTTCGAGTTCATATAGTATGATTTTGGGCATGAATTGGTTGTAAATTCACATTAATAATGTGGATTTCTATGATAACGATATTGAGTTTCTAGATGATGATGGAGAAAGGAGAATTTAGCGGGGAAATAAGAATCCTATATTGGTGAGAACAATTACAACTATATAGGAAAAGTGTAGTTATCAAAAGGGATGTGTATTGTTTGCAGATCATATTTCTAGTGACAAAGGGAAGGAAGATGATGATAATGAAGTCCTAAAGAGGTATCATGTTTTGTAGCAATTTCAATATTTGTTTCCTAAAGGGATTTTATATTTTCCACCTCATAGACAGGTGGACTTTTCTATTGAGTTGATGTCAAGAGCAACACCAACATCTAAAACACCTTACAGGATGAGCACATCAAAGTTGGTGTAGTTGAAGTTTTAGCCTAAGGAATTTCTTGACAAGGGATACATAAGGCCAAGTGTGTCGCCTTGGGGAAATCCATGTTGTTTCTTAGGAAGAAGGATGGTACTCTCAAATTGTGCATCGATAATAGGTAGTTGAACAAGGTGACTATCAAGAACAGGTATCCATTGTTGCAGATGATGATCTTTTTGATCAATTGAAGGGAGATGAAACGTTTTCAAATATTGATATGGGATTGGTATATCATCATGTGCACATCAAAGAAGAAGACATCTACAAGACTACATTTCGTACGATGTATGAACATTATGAGTTTGTGGTTGTTCCTTTTGGTATTACTAGTGCACAATGTGTTGCGTCCTTATTTGGACAAGTTTGTGATAGTATTCATTGATGATATATTGATATACACCAAGAATGAGGAGGAGTAGCCAGAACACTTGGAAACAATGTTGAGATTGTTGAGAGAGCATCATTTATAAGCCAAGCTCACCAAGTATAGTTTTTTTAAGTATCATATGCATTACTTGGGACATTTTGTTTCCAAGTAAGGGATATTAGTGGACCTAGAAAATATTAAATCTATCATGGAGTGGCCAAGTCCTAGGAATGTGGATGAGTTTAGATCATTCATGGGACTATCAAGTTATTACAGGAGGCTCATCAAACACTTCTCAAGCAATGCCTATCCTATTACATCATTTTAGAGAAAGGGAAATAAGTTTGAAAGGACTAAGGAATGTGGAACTATTTTTTATTAGCTGAATCATTTTCTTACAAATTTTCTAGTCTTGCAGATTGAAAATCCTATTAAGAAGTTTGTGGTTTGTACAGATGCTCGCAAAGTGTAACAACATCCTCCCACATATACCCAAGTAACTAACCAACCACAGTAAACATGTGATGAGATGCTACTATGATTTTATTCAACCTCCCATGTGACCTTAAGGAAGTGGAATCGATAGAAACCAAACATACATATATTCCACATCATATACAAGGCTCTGAGGAACCATTCCAACCACTCAAGTAGCTAGCCCCTAGGTCTCACTGATTTTTTTTACCACTTGACCTCTGGATGCTCCCATGATATATGTGTGCCAACATCCAGGAGGCTTTGGACACTCTCATGACAAGGCATGCCAGTGTCCAAGGACTATTTTTCTTAGTGTTGTGCCAATGTCCTTGAGATTTGAGCCAATTTTTTAGGCGCGGAGCCTAGATCACTACCTAGAATAGAATGGCACCTTCATATCATTAAGATAATAGGATAAAAAGGATGCAAATGTAAATAATTAGATAAGCCCTTAACCATAACCCTACTAGCCATGATAGGCATTTTGTCAAACATATCGCAAATATGTAATCTACAAGTGTAAACAACATATTTAAGCATAGGGGTCTCATGTTTATCTGAGAATCAATATGAAGCATTGTTCCCTTACATCATTTTTTGCATTATCATCTATTAGGTCATAGAGACATTGTTCATTCATTTACAAGTGAAAAAGTGATGAGAGGCATACATAAGCATTTTCATAAAAATATGCGTACCCAACATAATAGCAACAAAAATACCAAGGAAATAATAGCCATATGATCCACATATAAACCAATATAATACTCATAGAAATACAAGGGGAAATAACTTCATATTGATGATACAAAATCCAAACCCGGAATGGGACTACCATGTTCCACCCAAACATAGAATGGTTGAGCCAAATATTTCTTCATCCTTTCCAAGCATGAATGTGGGACTCAATCAAAAGAACCAACCAGTGCATCCTGAGGCTAAACCACCTCACCCTCATCAATAGAAACTAGGCTTTACTGTAATCCATCCTGGATCACTAGGCCAACGTAATAAACATGTAATAACATGCTTTACCATGATTTGCACCAGATAACTAAGCCAAAAAAGCATGGATGTCACTAGATTTCTCCACCTACATCATGAGGATTTTTCATGTCTCTTAGTATCTCAAGCTTTATCGTAATCCACAATCAGATCTAGACATCACTAGGCCCTAAACCGAGACACCACCCTCTAGGCTTTATAGTATATCCTACCATTTACCAAAAATTATTACTAGGCCTAATTAAGGGAAACCACCTCTAGGCTTTATCATATATCCCACCATTCATTGACAAGGATTCCTAAGCCCACCAAGGCAACACAATCATGGTTTTACCATAACCCACAGTCTGGCTTAGGGATCACTAGGCTAGTGGCTTTATCGTGATCAATAGTTTGGTTGAGGGACCATTAGGCCATGTGCTCTATCATTCAGAGATCTACCTCACTCAACTTTGAATCCATCTGGCAATCCAACTCCACCAAAACTTCAGAACTCCATTACACCATGGCTATCCAGAAATGGAAAGGCTAGGTTAGAAACACTATCACACCTAGAAAAACCCATGCCATAACAGAAAAAGAACCACATGCAATACTATGCATGCAAAATCTAGCAAGGAAAGTGCACAATGAAATCAATACCTACAAATAATATTGTTTTAGTTGTTTGTTCCTTCACTTCCTTGCTTGATCTTTGCTTCCTCTTGCCTTATTTTCCTTTCTTGATTCAATGCCAAAGTGCTCAAAGAAAACTCTAGGTGTCTAAGAGTGAGAAAGAGAGAGAGAGAATAATGAGAGAGCCCCAAAATTGAACTAGAAAAAGGTTACAAATTGATCCTCAGAAGCCTTTTTATCAATTAGGCCTCTATTGTATTCATCTTCCATTATTTTCCTTCAATTTCCTCCTCACATACAACCTGTGACCTTTCATTTTCCTTTTCTCCTAATTTCCATTATTTTCATAAATAAATGTGCCAAAAATACCATTTTGTCTTTCCAAAGCCTTAGCCACTGCTTTTGCCAATTTCCTTAACCATAATAAACCAAATGAACAACCACACTAGGATGTTTTGCCTAACATTCCACTTGGAATAAGTGTCCCATCAAACGTGGTTATTATTTTTTCGTTTATTAAATTTTATTTCATGGAATTTTCACTAGGGGTGTTATATAACCCTCCCCCTTGTGGGACACCACCATCGATGTTAAACCATACCTATTCCTCAACAAAACTATTGAAAATAAATATACTTCCCATCGAGCTTTATAACATAGCTTGATGCAATATTTACAATAATCACCCTGCTGAGAAGCAAACCAACATGACAACATAACAAGCATAAAATCATAATGACATGACACCCATACATCTTATTGAAGATTTAGAACATATCTCATGGTGGTATTTACATCCATATACATATGTACATATACCAAAAAATCACCAAACATGTACCAAAATATACACCAAAACACCATACCTAAATTGCTCTTCCTCATCGATAAACAATGAAGGATTCATAGCTCAAATTTGATCCGCCATCTCCCATGTAGCTTCATCGGGCCCAAATTGCTTCCACTACACTATAAACTACTTGATTACTCAGTTCCAGAGCATGAGCAACTTTTTCTGCAATATAAACTGAGGTTCCAATTGGAATTCTCCATCTGGTTCCACTTGCAATATACACTAGTCAATCACATGATCATTATCTTTAGCATACTTCTTAAAAATGAAACATGGAAAACATCATGGAATTTCACTACTGAAGGTAGTGCAAGTCGACAGGATACTGGCCCAATCCTATCAACAATACTAAAGGGTCCACAAAACTGTGGTGCCATCTTCGCACATGATACACTTGTTCCCCAACCTAGAAATCATTGAACAACCTGTTCTGATATGCATGGTTCTTTTTCCTATCCTGTGTTTCCCTTAGATCCTTCTTTATAGCCTACATTTTCTATTCCATGTCCTCCAACTTGTCTAGTCCAATGAACACAATGTTAGCTAGATCACTCCAACTATCAGGAGCATTGCAACTCTACCCATATAATGCCTCAAATGTACTCATCTTCAAACATTCTAGATACCCATTGTTGTAAGCGAACTCTACTAGTGGAAGATACTCTTCCCACTTTCATTTTTGATGCATCACGTACATCCTCAACATGTACTCCAATATCTGGTTGAACCTCTATGTTTGTCTATGAATGATAAGTTGTACTGAAGGCCAACTCTATACCCAAACCTGCAAATAACTCCTTCCAAAACTTGTAAGTGAACTTTGAATCACTATCTGACACAATATTCTTTGGAACACCATGCAATCTAAACACATATCTAATGAATACATGTGTTTTACATCACTATCTGAGAATGTATACTTACTAGAATCAAGTGCACAACCTTTGTCAACCTCTCCACAACAACATTAATGGAATCATTTTTTCTCACTATCCTTGGAAAACCCATGATAAAGTCCATGGAAATGACCACCCATTTCCACTCTGGAATCACAATCATCGTAGAAGTCCACCTAGTTGCTTATACTGTACCTTTACATGCTAACAATCGAAATACCTAGCCACAAACTCTACTACATCCCTCTTTAGATTCGGCCAATAATAAAATTTGTTCACTACAGTCAATGTCTTCTGGTAGCCTGAGTGACCTAAATATGATTTTGCATGAAACTCTCTCAAGGTCACCTTCTTGAGCTCTCTGTTGTTTGGTACATATGTATTGTCCTTAAATTTGACCAATCCATCTATTGTAATATAATAATCCACATCATGTGCACCTGCACCTGTACCACTACTTGTAATACTACCTATAACGGTACCTATACTACTAACATGTACATGTATTACTACCTGTACCACCACATGTACCTGTACCTATACTTTGCTGCAACCTGTGGATAATCTCCATATACTTGATATCCTACTAACCGATCTGCAATATCTTATCTTGTAAGTCTGCTCTATAGGAGCTCATAGTTGCTAAGTGATTCACATGTACCCACCTACTAAGAGAAGCTTCCACCTTGTTCTCCTTTCCTTCGATGTACCAGATCTCAAAGTCAAACTCACTGATCGTGGCCAACCATCTAGCTTGTTAGGTGTTCAGATTTAGTTGGTCAAACAAATACCTCAACCCAATGTTATAATTCATCATAACAAACCTCCTTCCAAGAATATAGTGCCTCCACATCTTCAATTCATGTATGATCACCGCTAACTCAAAATCATGTGTCAAGTAGTTTTGTTCATGCTCATTTAGTTTTCATGACTCATAACATACCACCCATCCACCCTGCATAAGGACTCCACCTATTCCTTTCTTGCAAGAATTTGTACACACTACAAACTCCTTGTCTAGATCAATAATCTTTAACATTGGAGCATGTGCCAACAACTACTTGAGCTGCTCAAATTTGGCCTCACACTTCATTCTAGTCAAACTTCTTAGCTTTTCTCTACAATGATGTAATAGGATAAGAAATCTATGAGAACTTCCTAATGAACCTCCTCTAATAGCCTTCCAACCCCATGAAAGATCTCACCTCATCCAAATTTCTAGGAGCTACCCACTGCATGATGGCCCTTATCTTTTCTGAATCTACTACAATTCCCTCCTTGGATACAACATGTACCAAGTAATGTACCTCAGTCTAAAAGAAACTATACTTGCTAAGCTTAGCATAAAACTGATGCTCTCTCGACAACCTCAACACTACTGCGAAATGCTCGACATGCAACTTCTCATTTTTAGAATATACCAATATGTCATCAATGAACACAATAAATAACTTATCCAAATATGGATGAAACACACTATTCATCAAGCACATAAATGTATCTAGAGCACTAGTCAAGCCAAATGGAACTACAATAAACTCATAATCTCCATACTTGGTCTGAAATTTTTTCATGTAAATATCCTCTTCTTTGATACGATCCTAATGGTATCCTGACCTCAAGTCAATATTAGAGAACACTGCTACTTCCTTCAAATGATCGAACAAGTCATCAATCCTCGGTAACGGATACCTATTCTTGATGGTCACTTTGTTCAACCAGATGTAGTTAATGCACAATCTGAGAGTCCCATCTTTCTTCTTCACAAACAATACTAGTGTGCCCCATGTTGATACCATTGGCCTAATGTATCCCTTGTCCAAAATTTCCTTCAACTACAACTTCAACTCTACCAACTCAGATGTGCTCATCCTATAAGGTGATTTTGATGTCAGAGTTACCCTTGTAACCAACCTAATAAAAAATTCAGCCTCCCTGTGAGGTGGAAACTTTGAAATCTCCTCAAGAAATACATCCTGGAAGTGTTGTAGAACTAGGTACCTTCTCACAACATTTTCATCCTCAAATTCCTTACCTTTGTCACTAGAAATGTGTACCACAAATAACACACACCCTTTACTATGACTATGCATAGTTGTTACCATCCTAACTGATGTGGCTTTATTATTTCCCTGTAAGACTCTTAGTTCCCCATTGCCATCTAGACACTCAATTTCTTTATCATAACAATCCATCTTGTCTCTATGAATATATACAAAATCCATGCCCAACAACATATTGTATGATCCCAATGGTAATACATTCAAATGTGATGTGACAGGTATACCATTAAACTCAAATGCACAAGCTCTTACCCAATGATGAACTCACTTCTTTGTACCTATGGCCAACTACACTAACCAAGATTTTTCTTGCAATTCCTTACTCAAACCAAACTTATCCACCAAGTGAGGGCTAACATAACTATAATTAGATACAAGGTCAATCAAAAAAGGAATAACTTGATCACAAAGCTTATCATCCATCTCAATGATAGATGCCTAATGGTCTGCCTGTTTGTTGTCCAATGCTATGTAAATACGAGGAACACCCTGACCAACATCCCCAACAGTATGTGCCCCTTGTAAACTATATATATGATGCCTACCACCCTGATTATGTGGATAATCTCTCTTAAGAAGACCCTTACCGCATGTCCAACAGTCCAACCAACCAGTACCCTCACCTCTATGCTATTGGTGTGATCCTTGTCCCTATTTAGCTGCATTGAACCTCTTTTGTGTTGCCACATTTTCTTTCTCATCTACATTCTGAGGCGTCGTTATGTTTAGCTACCATTTACCTTTACCTTTTTCTTTTCCTTTCCATCCTTGCTGAGACTGATTCTTACACTATGACTGTTCATAGCAATGCTTCAATTTCCCAATAAATTCCTCAAGTAACCAAGGCTCATCATACTCAATCCAATCTATAAATGTTAATGAAAATCCACTAAAAAATCATTGAACTTTAGCTTTCTCATCTTTAAGATATGATTCATACCTCAATAGCTCCAGGAACTTAGTCGTGTACTCTTCATCTATCATTGATCCCATCTTTACCTCATAGAATTCTTTGGAATTATTGTCGTAGTACCTTTCTAATAAGTACTTCTTCCTAAAAAGCCTATGGAACTCGTTCCAAGTCAAGTCATCTATCCTAATGTCTCTAACCCTCTTCACATCTTCCCACCATATCTCTTCTTTACCTCTTTAGGTTGGAGATAGTTATTCTGGCCTTCATATTATCTATGTACTCATGCAACTCAAAGAATTTCTTCATCCCAAGTATCCAATGCTCTCCATCTTCAGGATTCTTCACATATCCATCAAAATTAGGTGGATTTTCTTTCTTAAACTCATCTGGAAAGTATCCCACATCACTCCTGTTGTATGGATGATAATGATGATAGTAATGATGTCTATCCGAGATAGAACTAGAATAATACCTATATCCATCACCTCTCCTATCCAAAGTATACAACAATCTACCATCTCCAATTGTGTCATCTTTATCCAACTTTTAACCACCACACAGCCCACTTCCATATGCCCCATTAGTTTTTTCCTCTTGTCCAGGGTTGATCCAAAGGGGACCTTGATGCTACAATTTTGATAAACTCTAAAGAAGTATAGCATTAACCTCTACTTGTTTCTCTTGTGCCTATATGATTTTGTTATTATCTTCCTTACAAATATTTATTTCTTCCTTCAAGCTTCTCAATGTGTCTGCCAAATTAGAAGAGTGCCCAATACCACTCTTCTCATCTAATTCATAGGGAGAGCCTTTTTAGTCTACCATCATGCTAGTCATTTTGATTTATTTACTGCAAGGCATACTATGTCATCTAAACCAAATCAAAATAAACCAATGTACCTTAGCATAATTCGGGGAGGATATCTCATCTACAAGACCATCAAATTAATGTGATACATGTATAAAATAATCATAACAACATATACACATATACTTCATAAGCATATAACCATGTAACCATCAGTCTAGCTAGAGTCGGGTCATCAATGCATGACCATATCAACTACACATACCATGACCTCATGCATGACAACAACAACCATACCAATGTATAATGACAATATGCAAGATAAACAACATGTAACCAATCATACACTCATGATGACACACTTCATAACAACAACATCCTCTTCCACATGGAGAAATCACTACAACCATGACTGACACCATGCATATGCAACAAGAACATAGACCACACGGATGATTAACACACATGAAAATGATGTGAATGCATGACCAAGGCACACTACCCATCTATTCTAAGGGGTGAACCATGCTCAGATACCACTCTATAACACTGTCCTCCCACATCTACCCAAGTAACTGGCCAACCAGAGTAAATATGTGATGAGAGGCTACTATGATTGGATTCAACCTTCCATGTGACCTTAAGGAAGTGGAATCGATGGAAAAACAACATAAAGACCTTCTACATTAGCTACAAGACTCATAGGAACCATTCCAACCATTTAGGTAGTTATCCCTTGGGTCCCACTGAATGTTTTGGCCATGTGACCTTTGGATGCTCCCATATTGTGGGCTTGCTAGCATCTAGGAGGCTCTAGGTGCTCTCATGAGAAGGCATGGCAGCATCCAAGGGATATTTTTTGCAGTGTTGTGCCAGTGTCCCTAGGATTTGAGGCAATTTTTCAGGCCCAAAGCCCAGGTCACTGCCCAGAATTGAATGACACCTTCAAATTAGTAAGAGAACAGAGAAACAATGATACAAATTTTATTACTTTAACAAGCCCTTAGCTGGACCCCTACTATCAAATATTGCAACAAAGAGGGTGGAAGTGTTAGGGATAAAGAGTATCACCTCATAGAAGATGGCTTGGTGATATTTAGGAAAAATATTAATGTGTCAGACAATAGTGAGCTCAGGAAGCTTAACTTAAAGGAGTTTCATGTCAAGCCATACTCACACAACCCAAAATACCGGAAGAATTTGATAGTTGTCAAGAAGCTCTATCACTGGTTGATATTGAAGAAAGAGGTGGCTAATGTTGTTGTGAAATATTTGGATTGTCAATGGGTGAAAGAAAAGTGTAAGCTTCTAGCTGGTTTGTTGTAGTGTATTCCAATTCCAAAATGGGAATGGGAGGTCATTTCCATTAACTTCGTTAGAGGTTTGTTCAAGGCATCGAAGTAGAATTATTCCAATATGGTTTTGGTTGACAAGTTGAGAAAGGTACATCACTTCATTGTAGTCAAGTCTACTAATTCAACTAGTGAGGTAGCTCAAATCTTTATTAGGGAGATAGTGAGGTTGCATGGCGTTACCAATAATATCATATGAGACAAATATGCCAATTTCACATCCAGGTTTCGGAAGGAGTTATTTGGAGGCTTGGGGACAAAGTTAGCTTTTAGTACAACTTATCATCCATAGATAGATGGAAATAAAAAGAGGGTTAATAGGATTCTTGAGGATATGTTAAGGATGTACATCATGCATCAGCAGAGGAAGTGGGAGGAATACTTTCCACTAGTAGAGTTTTCACATTGATAATGGGTATCAAGATTCCTTTAAGTTGAGTCCATTTGATTCTCTCTATGGGCAGTGTTGTAATACTCCTATTAGCTAGAGTGATCCAATGAATAATGTGTTGATTGGACCCGATATGTTGCTTGAGATGGAGTAGGAGATGTAGCTTATCAAAAAGAATTTAAAGGAAGAAAAATACAAGAAGAAGAGTTATGTGGATCAGCATAGAGAATTCAAGGAGTTTCAGGTTTGGGAACATGTGTAATTGTGCATCAAGCCTACGAGGATCTCCTCGACGATTGGGTCATGTGCCAAGGTGGCACCTCGGTATTATGGGCCTTTTGATATCCTTGGTAGGATTGGACAAGTGGCCTACAAACTTGCACTACTTCCAATAGTGAATGTCCATGATGTTTTGCATGTTTCATTGCTTAAGAAATATGTATAGGGTATTGATCATGTGATTAATTGGTCTGCATCAAAAGTGGAACCAGAGGGAGAGTTATAACTAGAGTCACAATGAATTTTGTAGCGAAAAAAACTCATGCTATGGAACTGACTAGTAAAGCAAGTTAAATTGTTGTGGAAGCACTTTGGGCCTAATGAAGCTACATGGGACATGGATTATTAGATGTGGGCCTTGTATCCTTCCTTATTTGTTGATTGAGTAGATGTGTTTTATTTATGTGTTTTGGTTTATTTTTATGAAAATATGTATTGTAAATACTACAATGAGGTGTATTATGAATCTTTAATAAACAATATGTTGTAAATACTACATCAAGCTATGTTATAAAGCTCCAATAAGTAGTATGGTGTTCATGGTTGCATCGGTATTGGAATGATGTAATGTTGCATTGAGATGTTGTATAAAGCTCCATGGGAGATAGAATTTTTTAGATTATAAGTGTAATTGAACATTGAGGATAGTGTTCCCCCAAGGGAGAGGGGTTTCTAACAACCCTTGGTTGATTTTCCATGCAAATAAATAAGACCAAGGTCATGGGACACATATTCCAAGATGAATGGTGGGAAAACATTATAGTGGACATCACTTATGGTTTATTAATTGCTAAGGAAATTGGAAAAGGAATTGGCAAAGGAAAAGAAACAATAATCAGTATTTAATTATTAAAATAAAGGAAAATAGAAGAAAAGGAAGGTGAAGAGACATAAATATGCATGAAAGGGAAATTAGAGGAAAATGAAGGAAAATAAAGAAAAGGAGACATCAATGATAAAACAACACAGAGAATAAATTCACATATTTTTGTCATTTATGACTTTTTCAGTTCAGTTTTGATTCTCTCCTTCCACACTCTTGTTCTCTCATACTCTTTCACACATAGAGTATTGTTGGAGCACTCTAGCATTCGATTGGATTTGGATAAAGCAAGAAAGGAAAGAAAGGAAGCAAAAGGAGATAATTGGATCAACATCTATAGCAATATTAGTTTGTAGGTAACATGTTGCATGTGTGATTTCCTTTCCTGTTTTCAGATGCAAGGTATGTGCATGTGGTTCCTTCGTTATGTGCTAACATTGGCATCAAAATTTTCTTGGAGTGACAGTGGTTTCAGCTTTACCTTGTCTTTTCCTGGATATCCATGGTGTTGTAGGTTCTCTTCTTGTTTATGATTGGTTGTCAATTTCATTATGGATGTGGGTTGGGACAAATTCTCTAGATCCCTAAATCAACTGGGTTCCCTAGAGGGTTTGGGTTGATTTGCTAGTATTTGGAGCCCCAAAATAGCTTGAGTTCCCTAGAGGCTATGGGTTGAGTTACTAGTTCCTGGAGCTTTGGAAAGCTTGGATAGAGACCAATCTCATTGATTTTGTGATTTCTAGACTGTATAGGCAAGATCATTGTGCTTGAGGGTTGAGGTGGTTTTTCCTCTGTAAGACCTTATTGGTTTTATTTTGGTTTAACCCTTATGATCCAACATTCATGCTTGGAATACAATGCAAGGGTGATTGGATGAAAGAGAAATTTTGGTTTAGCCCAATCTATGGTCAGGTGGGATGTGGAAGTCCCTGACATGGTTGGAATTTTCATATGTTAATATGATCTACTTTCCAATTATGATATATGAGCACTTGTACTAGTTACTATGTTGATTTTATGCCTAATTTTTCATGGCTTCTATTATGGTTACATCTTGGTTATATACTTGGTTATATGATGTGCTCTAGCTATGGATATATTTCATGATTTGATAAGTTATTGAATGGTTGATAAATGAATGGGCTAAAAAGTGTTGTTACAACTAGCTAGAGAGGGCATTGAGCCTTCTTGGTGATTCTCAAATGAATTTTAGAAGTTTACAATCAAATATGCATTCATGACCTATAGTTTATATGATTATCATATGTTTGATGAAATGTCTATCTTGCATTAGGAATGTCTAAGTCAATATCTTGCTTAAGTATTGATTTTCTAGAATTGTTATCATCATTTTCATGATTCTTGAAAGTTACAAGCAGTTATGGGTAGTAGTATGCAAGCTAGCATGAAAACATGGCATAGATATCACTATAGTGTGTAATGAACCAAGGAATTTGAGTCACAACCACACATAGGCAGGCTTACAGGTCAGTTTGGAGCCTCCTAACTATATTCATGAGGTGTTATGGGTGTGGTTGGAGAGTTAAACTTATAAAAAAGAGTTCCAAATTTGGGATTGAGCACTTGGGGTGGTTTCTAGGCTCCTGGGTGATCTGTAGTCTCTCAGGGGTGTTAGTTTGTTGTCTATTTGTAGGCCCCACTTCCACAACTATAACTTGGAGGTTCAGTGATATCATAGTGACATTCAACTCATATTTACCCTGGAGAGCTTGTAAATGTGGGTAAATGTGAGAGGGGTGGTTACATCAAGCCTGTAAACTTCTACAATCTCTCAGTTGTTTAGAACTTGAATTACTATTCTTATGATAAATATCGAAGGTCATATTTCTATTAAATTATTTGCTTCTTTGTTCTTTCATAGGTTTGTATTCTCACCCAAAAAGTAGACCTACATTAGAAGCTCGCTAATGGAAGCTTGTTATACGAATTTGATGCTCATACAGGTCCAAGTTCTTAACAAATCTATTCTTTGTTTATTTTTAAAGATTCCTTGACCTGATGGATAGGGTCCTTTGTCAATCATCAAGAATATATGTTTATCTAACCCTTATTTTGTAGAAGTAAATTCAAGGAAAACTCTTGAAACAACCACCGACCGGGAACCCTTCGTTTGATTTTATGGACATAATTTTATCTAAGAATTATATTCTTGTATTTACTATAAATAATTTAGTTTGAAGTCTAAAACAATCCATTTCCCTTTAAAAATAGAATTCATGGAAGTTATTGCAGGCCCAGCCAAGGTTCCAATTGAAAAAGCTTTTATTTTCAAAAAATATATGAATATGCTCTCTATTGTTTGAATCTTGTGCATGCAAAAGCAACTTATCTTTCCTTTACTAAAAAAAAAATATTTTTACAGTAAATTTTATTACTATATTTTTTTGTATTTCCTAATTTATGAAATGTAATGTTTATAAATATTGTCTCCATTTTGATATAGATTTGAGTAGAAGTGGTCATAATTTTTTTATTTTTTTTATTCAATTGCATGGAAAGAAACGTGATTCTTACAATATATTTGATCCAAGATAGTGACTCCTCCTTGCATTAGTTCATAATTTTAATGTAATGATATTATTTTCCTCCATTTCCTATACACCAAGTCTTTCTAGATCTAACTTAGGAAATATGTGCATTGGTAACCACCACATATGTAGTCATTTATTATTTTAAATTTCAGAGCTTAAATTCTAGGGAGATAGGTGGAACTTTTCATGGGCCCTACCTCCCTCACCTGCATCAAATATGTTTTGGATTCTGTGACTAACATCAACATAATGAACTCTTTGTAGTGTCTAACCATGTTTCTTTTTACTTTAGTTTACACTAAATATACCATGATTACACATCTTATTTCCTAAATATATATTTGGTTGTTTATATATCTATATATATATATATATATAGATAGATAGATATAGATATATATAACCCTATATCCTAACTTAAATATCTCTTTTTTTTAAATGATATTGAATCATGTCAGCAATATTTCTACTCATGGTTGTCTCCAAAGAAAATTTACCTGCATTATAGCTAATTCACAGATTCCTCATCACCTATGTTCAAATATAATTCCTTTCATATTATGCACTAAGCATCTTACTCGCACTGTATGTTCCAGTTGTTGATGTCACATTTACCTACCAAGTTAGAACTCAAATAATTCTACTTTTTTCTTTTTTCTTTTTTACAGTGAAACATTTAACTAGAGTTTGCATTTTCATCAAAACAACTTCTATGCTACACTTCTCTACTGAAACCCTTAAAAAACTTAAATTTTTTTATAGAGTACCTATCTATTCCTTCTTGTAAATGTATAAATGACTATCATGGTCCTCCCATCCATAAGCCAACTTTCTAACTGACTACCCACGAGCTTCACTCTTTTTGACAGAAAATAGTTCTAGTAATTTTACTAGGACAATACTTCTCTTGAACCCTTAAACAACATCCTGTTTATCCTCTCGGGTTCGAACCAATATTTCTCTCCCACTCGTTCTAGTTGAGAACCACTTTCTCTCCCACAGGATTCTAGTACATCACTAGTTCTATGGCATTTATTTCCCACCATATTTTCTCCTAGTTTGTTGTTTTTTTAATTCAAATCTCTTTTATGAATACTCAAAGAGAAAGTTTTTCCTTTTTCTCTCTACCCCCTTCTTGGGGTATAACTAATTCTTAATACTTTTCTTTAAGTTAGAGTTAAGTTCCACCTAAAAGTCCTTAATACATTTCCAAGAGTTGTTAACCACATAATTAAATTTTCTCTCCTTTTTTTATATTAAAAAAAACAAAAATATTTACATCACAAGTCTTTTTGAACATTAAATTTTCTAGTTAAATAAAAGAAATAAATTTTAAATATTTCAAGTCGAAACATGGGAAATAAAAGCCTTGAACAGTTAGCAAGGGGTGTTGCACAAATGATTTGATTCATTTTATTTGATTAAATTTGTTATTCCTCTATTTTTGTTGTAGGTTCTAAATTATTGATCACAACAAGATTACTATATGCCAATTTGACATTGTATTTGAAGTAAGAACATGTTCTATACATTTTATCCTTTTCTCATCTATGAAAGAAAATGAAGCAACAATTTGATGAGGTGAGGATCTGTCTTTTCGCATAGGTAGTGTCCCTGTATTAAAGGATATATAAGTACCTTAAAAAGGTTTTTACTAAGCAAGAATTAGCTCATTTCAATTAGATGATTTTTTTTTAATGTCTAGCTCTGATATCTTGCTCACTCTTAATGCTTTGTTTGTTTGTTGTATTTGCATCATGTTTCCATGTTTGAAATTTTTGGTTAAAAATAATGATAAATTAAATTATTTTAGTTGTCATTTGATGTTTAATTGAACCTTTTGTTAATGCGTGATTGGTTTCATATTATTTTATCAATTTAAGTGTTTCAATTAAAGTTAAATACCTTTGTTGAGTAAAAATGTCTTGTTTATTTTTTTTATGTTCATTTGTTAATGATATTGTATTAGGATTAATATATGACTTCATTTTATTTTCTAGGCATTCAATTGTTTTCCATATAATTATTATTTTATTTTTTATTTTATTATTCGGAAAATTATATATATATATTATATATATTATATATATATTTATATATTATATTATATATATATATATATTATAATATATATATATATATTATATATATATATATATATATTCCTTTCACATTGTGGTGTCGCTAAAAAATATTCACCTTTTACAACTTACAATGTTTATCTTATATCTTATTTGAAAATACTTATTTTTGTTAAGAAAGGAAAATGAGCTCTGCTTAGTTAAGTGAAGGGAAAAATGGTCTATGTACTAGGATTTTATGTGTTCAACGTAGGATACCTATTATCATGATACCAAAATTCCTATAATGCAATTATACTTAGATACCAAGACCAAAAATGCATCACATGCAATTAGTTGAGAACAATAGAATATTTAGTGCACGACCATTCTTGAAGTGAAAAATCTCTTGATGATAATTTTATTGTGACATATTTTTCTAAGTAATGAACATGTAGAGACTATTTTTTTATATTTGTGGTACATTTTTTAACTCACCAATTGTATCTTTTCAGCGAGTCTATTTTATTACCCTTTTTTATTATCATGTAATAACTTAAGTTTCAATGCAGATTTTTCATCCATTCTTTCTCATTTTTCGTTTCGTGTGATTTCAAATAACCTTTTACAAATTCAACATTATTAGACTTGTGAACTATAGAATAACGTGCAAAAACTACTACAATAGCTGTGATCCATAAAGGAGGTGAAATACCTACATATGATGAGGAAGCACTACATTTTAAAGTTGTTGATTTATTTGAACTCAAGGAATAAGAGAAGTATCTACCTTTTAAAAAGCTGATATAGAAGAAAACAAAAGAATTTGATGTAAAGATTCATGATTTTAATATAGTTATTCATAGACTTATTTTCATGTGAATCCTCTAGAATATGAATTATATAGGATATGGCTAAGCTATCTATATGTTTCAAGACCAAGTTTAAGAAAAATAATTTCTTTTGTTCAACATCACATAGCTTTGGGGAGTTCAGAATTCAATAGGTAAATGAATATGTTAATTCTCTTAACTTGATAACTTTCTATGTTACCTTTTACTTATTATCTTTGTTCATTATTATTCCAATGCGAAATACATCAAACAATTATCAAAATAGTAAGAACAGTGACACAATATAAAGGCTGCAAGCTAGGGCCAAAACCCCTCCTCTTGAGGGGAAAACCTGAAAATCTCTTCTTACCTTTCAGATATTTCAATTGACAAATACCATGATCTAGAATCAGACAAATACCCTCCAATATCAAGTCTCCCACGGCCTCCTGTTGCAATATCTATGACCTCCTAATAGATCCATTTTTTTTCTCCCCAGCAACTGTTGTTGCTTCTCTAAGAGACTTTGATCTCCCTCTAACAACCTTCCTCTATACTTCACCTTCCTTGACTTGAGTCCTAGGGCTAGCAATATTCCCTAAGAGACGTTTGCTTGCATTCCCTTCTCTCTTTCTTACAAAATTGAACCTCAAAATATCCCAGCATAGAAACCCTAACTTCGCACTTCGAGAAGAATAGAGAAAGACCCAAACACTTGGACTTCTTCAACCTTCTCTCCTTGACATTTCCTTCTTCAAATTCCTTTTCTTATATCTTCTTCGCATAAGAGATGAGAGAGTGAGTGAGTCAAATGGAGGATGAGTTCCTCTTATATATATTTTTCCTCAAGGGTGGACATGGCTCTTCATGTAGGCCGACTTGAAAGCTCATTAGGCCAACTTGATCTTGGAGGTATTTTGACACTTTGAAGACAAATAAATTTTTCTTTGTAATTTACAATGTTTCGATAGCGCCTTCCATATATGGCAATGACCTTATAGATAGGAAAAACCCTAGAAGCACTCAATGGGTGCTTGACCTATAAAATAAAAGAACTTGAACATGAAACCCATGCTTCAATGATAATAATAGTTTCTTTTTAATTTTACATTTACAAGAATACATTTGATACTAATGAAGACTGAACCTAGTTACACATTTTTCAACACTCCCTCTTAACTAGTGAGGCATTCATAAGAGGTCCATGATCATTCTCAATATCAATAGATCTCATAAGAATAGTCAGATTGGTAACCCATATGTATAGCATCATAATAACAAGAATTGTCAAATAGAAAGGCCTTGACTAACATCGATATCTCTCGACAAGAACAGAGCACAATACCAATGAGACCAATAATATATAGAGACCATCATCATTGTCTCTCAAGGTATATACCCCACCTGAGTGTTCATAGAGTATGACCTCCCATTGGAGTATTCTTATCTTGGGCAAATAATCCTCAAATAATATTGGTCCATGACTACTCCTGTCTTGAATATCCTACCACATTCTCAAAGAGTATAGAATGTTAGATGGTTACCCAATCCTCCATTCTTTCCTCCCAAGTGAATACAATAATGTTGTGTCTATATCTCCCTCTCAGTTAGGGAGGACAAATCAACCAAACCAATCTTAACCCTTAAGTATACAAGCTTCTCATTTGGAAGTGATTTTGTCAATATGTCAGCTACCTACTCAATAGTGGAGATATACCATAGCTCCTACTACCATTTTTTACTAGTGCTCGAATAAAATGATACTTTTGTTGATATGTTTTGTCTTCCCATGAAACACTAGGTCCTCAAACAAACGAATACAACTGATTTTATCACAAATTATCATTGCAAGGTTCATCTATCCTTCAAACAAGTTGGATAGCAGCTTCCTTAACCATATTTCTTCCTCAATTACTTCACATGCTGCAACATATTCCGCCTCGGAACTACTCAAGGAAACTGTGTCTTACTTTCTGTTCATCCATGAGACCATGGAGGATCTCAAACTAAAACATCCTTCCGTAGTGCTTCTTCCATCCTGTTCATTGCCTCCCAAATCAGAATCTATATACCCAATCAATTAGACATCATTCCTTCTATCATACTTTAGACAGTAGTTGATGGTTCCTCGTAGATATCTCAGAATATGCTTGTTGTTATCCAATGATCATGCTTCGTCTCTACTTGGAATTGATTGAGTACATTTACTATAAAACATATTTCTCATCAAGTATTCACCAAGTACATCAATGAGCCAACAAGTTCTCTATACCTGGAAGGATCCATAGGGCTTGATTCAGAACTCCTTAGTCTCTTCAAGTTTTGGATCATCAAAGTGGCCATAGTTTTATAGTCCATCATGTCAAACTTCTTTACAATCTTGATCACATAATTTCCTTGACCCAGATAGATTTCATTTGGTCCTTGCCAGACTTCTAGTCCCAAATAGTAATGCATTAGCCCAAGATCGTTCATGTCAAACTTTGTTGCTAGTTTCCTTTTACATTCTTCAATTCGACCTTCAACACCTATCAAGAGAAGATCTTCTATTTACCGAATAATAATTATAGGTTCAATGTTTACAACCTTAATATAATGGTTTGAATCAACATAATTTTTAGTTAATCCTATTCCTTGTAGGTATGCATCCATTCTAGCATATCATGCCCTTGGTGCTTGCTTGAGGCCATATAATGCTTTCTTCAATCTACAAACATATGCCTTCCTATATTTGACTTCAAATCCAAAGGGGTGTTTTATATAGACTTCATCTATAGTGCCATTCAGAAACGCAGTCTTGAAATCCATTTCATGGATGTTCCATTCCATCGATGCTTCCAGAGAGAATAATGACTGAATCATTGCATATCTTACTGTTGGACCAAATGTTTCTTCATAGTCAATGCCTTCAAGTTGAGAGAATCCTCTATCCACAAATATTGCTTTATACTTATCTATACTTCCATCATTTGCATGCTTGATCTTATAGATCAACTTGGAAGTAACCACATATTTATCTTTGGGTCTAGGTGTGATCTCCCAAACTTTTTTCTTCATTATAGATTGATATCCTTCATTCATCTCATCCTATCATTCTCAATGTTCTGCAACCTCTTCAAAGGTGGATGGTTCTACTTCTATTAATCTTTTATGTATGCAACATAGCCAGAATATTTATTGAGTCTCTTACTTTCTCTAAATGATCCTTGTGCTTCCCTATGACCTTCTGCATAAAGTAGTGTAGATTTCAACCAATTAGGTCTTTTCCTTATTTCAAGAATTACCTTGGTTTGAACATGTTCACTTGGCCCTTCTTCTTCATGGTGTGATCCTTCTCCTCCCTTGTCAAATTATTCCTCAAATATCAGAAGTTCTTCATCATAAGAATCTATAGAAAGTTATTTTGATCTCTTGAATATTATACTTTCATCAAATATGACATCACAACTAACTTCAATGTGATGTCCATCTCTCATATTGATTCTATAGGTCTTTGATGAGTTACTATACCCAACAAAAATTCCCTTTATACTAGAAGGATCCAACTTCTTTGGTTTGTCCTTTGGTGTATGAATATACACAGGAAACCCAAAGATTCATAGATGATGTGCAGATGGCTTCTTCCCAGTGAACACTTCTTCTAGAGTTTTTTTGTCTATATATCTATGAGGACATAAGTTTTGAATGTAGACCATTGTCTTGGTTTCTTCTCCCCACATAAACTTAGGTAGATCTTGATTGTGTAACATTGCTTCTTTCTTTCTCTAACTCCATTTTGTTCAAGATTATGTGGGGCTATCAGCTCCATCTTAATCCTAGACTCCTTATAGAATGCTATAATCTCTTTCGATGTATATTCTCTTCTATTATCAGATCTCAGTATTTTGATTCTTCTCTCTGTGAGGTTCTCCACTTCAGCTTTGAATTCTTGAAAATTTATAAATACTTCATCCTTGGTTTTCATTAGGTAAACACAGATCTTTCTTGAATGATCATCTATGAATGTGGTATAGTATAGATGGCCTCCAAGTTATTTTGGAGACATAGAGCCACATACATAAGAATGGATAAGATCCAAGATTTCTTTTTATCGTGAAACATTGCTTCAAAGTGGTCTCTTAGTATTCTTACCCAATGCACATCCCTTGAAGACACATTCATGATCTTCCTTTAAATTTTGGATTCAATCTACTATGGAATTTAAAGTTGGAAGAATATTGAAATGTAGATGACCAAACCTTCGATGCGAAAGTTCACATGGACTAAGATCAATGTGAACTAGGGATTGGTTTAGAGGATATATTAATATATAAAGAATTCCTTCTTGGATACCAATAAATTTAGCTTGATGTATGCTTGAGCCTTTTCCTAAATAACTACCTTTCCATCAATGAAGGCTACTATATTTCTAAACTTGACATAGAAAGTAATTTTTTGTGAAAATCTAGAACAAATAGAGTGTTTTCGAGGTCGATGGTGCTTCCATCCTTGAGTTTAATGGAAGTTGATCCAATACCCTTTACCGGATATCTTTTTTTGTCTCCAAGTTCCATAGAGTAATCAGATTTTCCTTTTGAAAAGGTCTTCAATTGGTTGGAGTGACTAGTTATGTGCCTTGATGCACCACTATCAATTACCCAGATTTCTTCATCTTGGAATGTACCAGAGAGAGCCGAAAAGGGACCTTCATCACTTTAATTGATTGATGCCTTCTTTGAAGAAAATAAGAGACTTCATGCTTCCTTTATACCTTTCTTGAGATGGCTTGCAATCTTCTTGATGAAATTCCTCATTGTAAAGGAGATCTTCATGATGCCCTTAGAGAACCAAATCTCTAATCCCACGCTGATAATTCAATAGGGAAATGAATATGTTAATTCTCCTAACTTGATAATTGTTTGTGATACCTTTTTTTGTTATTATTCCAATGTTCAATACATCAAACAACTAACAAAACAGTAAGACCAGTGACATAGTTTACAGGTTGCAAGTATTCCAATGTTCAATACGTCAAACAACTAACAAAACAGTAAGACCAGTGACATAGTATATAGGTTGCAAGTCAGGGCCAAAAACCCTCTTCTTGAGGGGAAAACCTGAAGATCTCTTCTTATCTTTCAGATCTTTCAATTGATGAATACCATGACCTAGATTCAGAAAAATACCCTCCGAGATTAAGCCTTCCATGGCATCCTCCTACAATATCTGCGACCTCTCTGTAGATCCGAAATTTTGGTCCCCAACAACTGGTGCTTCTTTGGGAGACTTTAGTCTCCCTCTAACAACCTTCCTATTGACTTCACTTGCCTTGAATTGAGTCCTAGGGCTAGTAATATTCCCTAAGAGACCTTCACTTGCCTTCCCTTCTCTCTTGCTTCCAAAATCGAACCTTAGAATATCCCAGCATAGAAATCCTAACTTCGTACTTCTAGAAGAATAGAGAAAGACCAAAACACTTCGACTTCTTCAACCTTATCTCATTTGCACTTCCTTCTTTGACTTCCTTTTCTTATGTCTTATTCGCATAAGAGAGGAGAGAGTGAGTAAGTCAAATGTAGGACAAGTTCCTATTATATATAGGCTTCCTAAAGGGTGGACATGGCTCTTCTGTAGGCCCACTTGATAGCTCATTAGGCTGACTTGACCTTGGAGGTATTTTGACACTTTCAACACAAAATATTCTTTTCTTTGCAATTTAAAATGTGCCCATAGGGTCTTCCATATAAGACAATGACTATTATACCTAAGACAAACCCTAGAAGCACTCAATCAGTGCTTGAACTATAAAATAAAATAACTTGAGCATGAAACCAATGCTTCAATAATAATAATAATTTCTTTTTCGTTTTACATTTATAAGAATACATTTCATACTAATGAAGGCCAAACCTAGTTACACATTTTTCAACATGGGGGTGCCTCTCCAACTAGTTCTCTTTGGGATGTAATAACACCTTTGTGGTAAAACATGATAAAATAGTGCAAAAAGATTTGCAGTAGTGTATAATAAGAACCTAGAGAAACACTACCCATGCTTTTTCTACTCCCAAACATGGAAAATTAGCATACTATAGTTTAACTAAATATTTATCTTATTATTATATATGTCTCTATAAATTATCAAGAAATCACCAATATTTTACGATGTTTTCTAAATTTTTAAAATATTAGCCAAGAATTTGCATTAGTTTATAAGCTAGTGAAAAAATCACCAAGATTTAACAAAATTATTTAATCTAGTGAAATATTCGCCAAAAAATTATATATGCATATTATATTATTAAAAAATTAGCCTATACATTTTTCTATATACCATGGAGATTTGTCCATTTATTATACATATAAATTTGGGGTGGTTTCTTAAAATTTTCCATTTTCCAAAGCACCTTACAGAATGAGTGTGGCTAAACTTATGGAATTGAAAATTTAGTTACAAGAATTGTTAGAAAAAATGGTACATCATACCAAGTATTTTCCCTTGGGGAGCCCTAACATTGTTTGTAATAAAAAATTATGGAACCGTCAAGATGTGTATATGTTACTGCTAGCTAAACAAATTGACTATTAAAAATAATACCCTTTACCCAAGATAGATGACTTATTTGATCAAGTTAGATGGGAAACAATATTTTCAAAAATAGACCTCAAGTTTGGATATCATTAGTTAAGAATTAAAAACGAAGACATAAATAAACTGCATTTAGAACATGGTATGTACACTGCGAATTTGTGGTACTACCATTCAGTCTTACCAATGCACCTACTATCTTTTTGTGTCCAATGAGTAGTTTGTTCAACATGTATCTAGAAAAGTGTGTATTAATTTTTATTGATAATATTTTAATATACTCAAAAACTCAAGAAGGACATGAAGAGAAATTGAGGATAGTTCTAAAAAAATCTTATGGAACACCAACTGTACACAATGTTCAACATGTGTGAGTTTTATTAGGATAAAATCCAATACCCGGGGCATGTAATCTCTAAGAAAGGAATAAATGTTGATCCTGAAAAAGTCAAGCCCATTTTAAACTAGTCAATACCTAAGGATGTGGCAGATATAAGGTCCTTCATGGGTATGAATGGGTATTATTGAAGAATCATTGAAGGATTTTCTAAAATATCTTACTCCATCATGTCATTGCAAAAAAATGAGTGAAGCTCAAGTGAACACAAAAGTCTTAAGAGAGTTTCAACAAATTAAAATATTTATTAATGGTATCCCTAATCTTGAAAATTGGCGATCCAAGTAAATATTTTATTGTTTCTACAAATGCGTGCATTGTGGGGCTAGGTGGTGTGTTTATGTAGGAAAATCATGTGGCCACATATGAATCAAGAAAGCTAAAGAGTCATGAAAAAACTATGTTGTTTATGATATTGAACTAGTTGTTGTTATACGTGCTTTAAAAATGTGGAAGCATTGTCTATCAGGGGAAATTTTTACTCTTGTTACTAATAATATATGTTTAAAGTACCTTTTTAGCCAACCAAATTTGAATGCTAGATATGCAAGGTGGATCGAATTCTTGAGAAAATTTGAATTTGATATTAAACATCTCAACGGGGAGGAGAATAAAGTAGTGGACGCATTGAATAGGAATGCAAATCATATTATTGAAATTATTGTCAGCATTGCAAAAACAGAGTTTGTAGAACAAATTAAGGCAGCATCAATAAAGGATGAAATTTATAAATAGCTATACCAGAAATTAAACAACACGGAATTGTTTAGTTATGAATAAACCCTGGATGGGATGTTGACATTCATAAACATAATATATGTTCCAAATGAACCTTCCGTAGTAGTTGATTTTAAATTAACATCACCAAAAACCATTTTCAAGCCACTTAAGCTATCAAAAGTGTTGTAAATAATATTCAGAGGGGGGGTGAATTAGTGTTAACTGATCAACAATTTTTCTTTTCTCAAATAGATTTATATACGCTACTTCTGTAAAGTGAACTAGCATGTACATGAAACTATGATTAGAGAAACTAGCGTACACCCAAAAAACTTATGATTTAGACAATTTATCATGTTTTAATCTTCAACTAGTGCATCGGTAACTTATTAAAGAGGGCAGTAAAAACAGAATAAACCATCACACATAAGAATCACACATGAACACCAAGATTTAAGGTGGAAACCCAATGTGGGTGAAAACCACCTGATACTGTCATCTCTGTCTTCTTTTAATAATAAGAAAATATGTTTACAATCTTGTACTAGTGTAGACTCATACCAGTAAACAGGAACCCACTTGTAGAAGGCTACAACCTTCTCTCATTTTCCAACTTCTACTAGAAGGGAGCTACAACCCTCTAGCTCTTGTACTAGCCAATGTGTTTACTAGTACATAGGCACCGACATACAAAAGGCTATGACCTTCTCTCTTCCACCAGGGACCACGTTTCATAAATTTTCAAACTAGATGCTCCTAGTACACAACAATACACATGAAGACCTCGTTTCATCAAATTTTCATATTGGAACCTTTAGGAACTTTGAAACTCAAACTGCATCAACCAAAAATCAGTTAATCTCAACAATTAGATCACTATCACCATAACACTGTGTTGAACCCAGAAACCTACATCATCATTGAGAACCAACTGCAACCTCAAAAATCATGCATTAGAATGTATACGCTACTTTATAGAACCCAATCTATGTGTATCTGCTACTTCCTACAATCAAACCTGTGTATACCTTCAAGACTACTGAAACATAAACTTTTTGAATCAAGTTTGTACCAACTAGCAATATGCTAACCATCTACTGTCTATTTACAGAGATTTACACAAGCAGTAGAAGAGATCACTCTTCTCACTTATTCAATCAATCAGATACCAAAATCCTTATGCATTTAATTTTACATTCTGATCTAAGAAGACTTCATTGAAAGACAATAGTAAAACAACAAAATTGATCAAATTGATCAGTCAGATCTGAAGAAGAGGCTTTTATTTTGTATACGCTATTTTGAAGAGCAGATGCTGCATGTACACGCGCTTTTGTAGAGACAAACCAACATACAGATCTGCAAATATTAACTCATAACTTAGTTGCACTTCCGAACTTCAGACAAGCCCAAATCATGACATTTAAAGAATAAAATAGGTGTACATAATCAAATCTAGCCCAACCAATATCATATGATTCAATAATAAGTTATTTTAGGTCTCATCAGGGAAAATTTTAAGAACCCCCCCTAAATTTATAAATATAATAAATGGGCGAATCTCCATGGTATATAGGAAAAATGGAAGGCGATTTTATCAATAATATATCAATAATATAATATGTATATATAATTTTTGGCGAATCTCTCACCAGGCATGGCGAATATTTTACTCAATTATAAAATCTTGTAATATCTTGGCAAGTCTTTCACTAAATAATAAAACTTTGTAAAGTCCTAGTGAATCTTAGCATTGTGAACTCTTAGAGAATTTTTTGAAAGAGTATAAAACCATATATGACAAGAGCCACATGGTGGCAATATCACTTTTTTTTTTCACATTTCCACGACATGGAAGTTGTTTATAAAATTATAAAAAAAGCTAACCAAGTCCCTTATAATATGCAGGTAATCTTATAATAGAGTCTGATACCTCTACTATGCTTGTCTTCGTTCAAGTGTCATATCTACTATACTTAACATTGTGAATCACAACTCTCTCAAAAATCAACTCTATAGTGTAATTAAAACCTTTGGAAATTCAATCGGACAACTCTATAAAAGGGATTAGTGAAATAGAAGCTTTTGTGAATGAGCCCACTAACTATCACTGCTAAACAATCAATCTAGACTATGAAGTCTTCCATCTTGATCACAATCGTGTTCACGATCAAGGGAGTGCGACCACCTGGCTTGACATAATGGCCATCATAGTGTCACTTTGAATCTCCTTTCCTGTGTTGATGTTTTGACAAATCAATGTAAAATCAAAGTCACTTTGAATTTTCTTTCCCGCGAGGGATCACATCCATAGTTGATTAGTAAAAGATAATCTACTATATATTATGTTCAAGAAACTGACTACAATCTACAGTGGAAACAAGACCTAAATTCTTATTCTGAATTTGAATATCTTAGGACAACATAAGAGATAAAAATGCATATGACCTTAGTAGCTATAAAACAATCACTCCATCATTACAAAACCACCTAGATTTTGGCACTTGATCTAAATAATGGCACTAGTTGTAGTGCTTATTTGCATTAACACCATGGAAAAGCAACAACAATGTTTCAAAGCACACTTACTGAAAAAGTTGTAATGTTCCAAGAATATTTAATGATAGCATCTAAACCTCGTACTATGGTGGGGAAACTAGGGAACCCAAATCTTGGAAGATATCTCATACCAAATTTGAGAAAAAAATCAAAAAGGTAAAAAATCAAAATCTATAAATCAAGCAATGAATTGTTTACAAATCAAATACAATTCCTTTAACTAACAACTAAATTGTGGTGATATATTTAAATATTTAGTAAGAGGGGAACTTCAAACCATGGAATATTACCTTTGTCATTACAGTCATCCCTCAGTGATTGAGATTACAAATCAATACTTATGGAAAGATTGTAAGAAATTCTGTGA
>APFE030080070.1:0-29884 GCA_000404065.3 Pinus taeda
GGAGAGAAATTATAGAGATAATTAATAAATTTTAACAACTAAAAAGTAGTGTTCAACATGGAGTTGATATACCTCGATAGGGGAGATTAATGAGGAAAGTGGCATCCAACACAGAGCATTTAATCCCCGTCCATTTGGCAATATATGAAGCGTATTCGAGTAGTCTCTTTGGACACAAGGTTGGTGAACCTTCACGAAGGAGTTATAGTAGTTTTGTATGCTTGAAGTTTGGCATTCAATAATGGAAGGGTGATTGGCATGGACGAAAATTCGCTGGAGGAAAATTAGTTAACTGATTAAAGGGGAGTTGTCGAGTGCAACCACACCCTGCCCTCTTGGTCGCATCAAGTTCGAGTGGTGATAATGCCAAGGGTGGTTGGTTCTTGCAAATTGTCTGGGACCTTGGCCCATGCGAGTTGAATGGGAAAATTTGGGGGCTATGGGAAGTCGGTGTAGTGCAAGAGTTAATTTTGTTTGCATGAGACCCTCATTATCTTCGTGTTGAAGGTCTGAACGTGAATTTCGTTGGTTTGTGCTTGGAACGTTGGTTGGGGTTGTGTTTTGGCTAGTGCAATGCGATGCTGGTAAGGGCTTTGCTCCGCCTTTAGCTACCGAGGCCCTAAGCAAGAAAGCAATATGTGTTAATTAGGGGCCTTAACCCTCATTCGAGTCCGGGGATGCTTCTTTGGGTTCTACAATATGGAAGGATGACTAACGGTCTCAGAAAAAGCTAGAGCAAAGGGACCAATTTTGCCGTCAAAGTCTCATTCTCTTCGGGCTCATGTACTAGCTATTATGTCCATATATTTGTGTTTTATTTATTTACTTGGTTGGGCTTCTAGTGGGCGTGGTGAGAGGGTGCATGCTAGTGCTGTCTGTCTCAGCACAGTGTGGGATTGTGTACTAGTGTTCGCTGGGGTGTGGGGAGATCCTTTAGCTTGGCCAATTAGCCACATCCAGGTGCAAGGTGCTCATCTATGGGTGTTCTGTAGCTACGTCGAGTGGTCGACGGACCAAGAAGTGAGCAACAAAGGTATTGAGGTTGTTGTAGCCATAAAAATTGGCGTGGGTGGCTAGCTACCTCTCACTATAACAGCTGGTGCATTTTGGTGGGGTGTGTGGTGCATTGTCGAGTGTAGCCACACCTTGCCCGCCTAGTCGCATCAAGTTCGGGTGGTGATAATGCTAAGGGTGGTTGGTTCTTGCAAATTGTAAGGGGCCCTGGTCCCTGCAAGTTGAATAGGAAAATTAAAGGGCTACGGTAATTCAGTGTAGTGGAGAAGTTAGTTTTGACTGCGTGAGATCCTCATTCTCAGGGTCTGAACGTGAATTTTGTTAGTTTGTGCTTGGAACTCTGGTCGGGGTTGTGTTTTGGTGAGCAGTGTGAGGCTGGTGAGGGCTTGCTCCACCTCTAGTTTTCAAGGCCCTAGGTGAGCCAGCAATATGTGTGTTAATTAAGCGCCTTAACCCTCATTCGGGGTGAGGAGCACTTCTTTGGGTTCTACAGTCTGGAAGGACAAATAATGGTCTGGAGGGACCAGCGTTGCTGACAAAAGCTCCTCATTCTCTTTGAACTCAGGGATTGGTTATTGTGTCTAGATATTTGTGTTTTATTTATTTACTTGGTTGGGATTTTGGTGGTCGTGGTGAGAGGGCACACGTTGGTGTTGTGTGTCTCGGCCCAGTGTGGGACTGCTTACTGATGTTTGCTTGGGTGTGGGGAGATCCTTTGGCTTGGCAAGTTAACCACGTCCTGGTGCAAGGTGCTTGTCTATGGGTGTTTTGTAGCGGCGTCAAGTGGTCGATGGACCAAGAAGTGAGCAACAAAGGTATTGAGGCGGTTGTAGCCATGACAATTGGTGTGGGCAGCTAACTACCTCTCACTATAGCAGTTGGTGCATTCTGGTGGGCTGTGTGGTGCATTGTCCAATGCAGCCACACCCTGCCCTCCTGGTCACATCAAGTTTGGGCAGTGATAATGCTAAGGATCACTGGATCTTGCAAATTGTCTAGGACACTAGCCTTTGCGAGTTGAACAGGCAAATTGGAGGGCTATGGGAAGTCAATGTAGTGGAGGAGTTAGTTTCGGCTACGCGAGACCCTCATTCTTTTCGTGCTTAAGGTTTGAACGTGAATTCTATTGGTTTGTGCTTGGAACACTAGTCGAGGTTGTGTTCTGGCGAGAGCAGTGCAAGGCTAGTGAGGGCTTGCTCTACCTCTATCTGTCAAGGCCTTAGGCGAGCAAGCAATTGTGTTAATTAGAAACCTTAACCATCATTCAAGGCCAAGGGTGCTTCCCTGAGTTTTGCAATCTGGAAGGATGATTGATGGTCTGCGGAAATGTTGGAGCAAAGGTACCAACTTTGCCGACAAAAGCTTCTCATTCCTTTCAGGCTCATGTATTAGCTATTGTGTTTTATTTACTTGGTTGGGCTTCTTGTGGGCATGATGAGAGGGCGCACGCTAGTGTTGTCTATCTCAACCTAGTGAGGGATTGCATATTGATGTTTGTTGGGGTGTGGGGAGATCCTTTAGCTTGGCCAATTAGTCAAGTTTGCAAGGTGCTTGTCTGTGGGTGTTCCGAAGCTACATAGAGTGGTTCACAGACTAAGAAGTGAGCAATGAAGGTATTGAGGCAGTTGTAGTAGTGACAATTGGTGTGGGCAACTAGCTACCTCTCACTATAGCAGTTAGGGCATTTAGGTGGGGTGTGTGGCGTAAGTAGTCTGAGAGCAACAATACGTAGAGATAGCGTGGTAGGGTGAGGAGAGGGGGTTGGCGCTTGTGGAAAGGGGGCAACCCACCGCGAAGAGCGTCCAAAATTCAAGGAGGAAGTTAACTAATCATGTGAGCAATCACCTGGTCAAGTGCTCCTTCGTCCTCCTTTTGATTCCTTGGAGGCCCATCTTCATTATATTACAGTTCTCATGGAGCAGTTGGCGCAAGACCGACACAATGACAGAAATGATGTCATCACCTTCATGAATGACCTCTAACATAATCAATGGCAGATGCTACACTAAATGGCATCCCTTCGTCATGACCAAAAGAGGCTGCAAGAGAGCATAGATCGCTTGGAGGGGCGCGTGGAGCACATGGAGGTCCATGTGCATGAGGCATTCCTCCATCAAAATGAAAACGGTCTGGAGGACTAAAACACTGGTAATATGTAAGTAGAAATATGATTGTGGGTTGCATATGGATTTTGGGTTGCTTTTGGTCCTCTTGGGCTATCAATGTATAGACAACCAGTGTTTTGCTATTTTTGTCTGTCTTTCTATATATATTACCCGACCAACAAGTTTGGTAGGATTGGGGTCGATTAAGGACTTAAATGATGCTCTCATAGATGTAAAATTTTCCTAAATTAATAAAATTTCTTGATTTACAAAAAAAACATGAAATTGATATAAAACATTAAAACAAATGTTTAATAATAAAAAATTATTTAAATGTTGGTCATAAATAAAATATTTTAATGTACATCTTAAACAAATAAAAAAATTATGTCAACTTTATATAAAGTGAATGAATGAAAAATTACTCTGCTTTCTTTTTCCAAGTATGAGAGAGATATGTAATTCCTTGAATGCCTAAATGGAGTAGAGATGTGGCATCTAAAAAATATTTTTTTATGCCCACATTAAGTAAATTCCCAATATGAACTATTATATAAAGTAATTGAAAGTAAATGAGTAAAACATTTCAATGATGTTGCTCAATGTTAAAGAGGTGTAATATTTTTCCATGTTCAATATGAAACTGACAAATGGCACACATATATTAAGAATGAGCATAAATCCATCTCTAACTTTGAATCGATCATGCACATAAAGGGAATCTAATCCCTCTTGTAAATTTTTCATTTAATGTTTTAAATTTAAAGAAGCTTTAAGTCCAAGGATCTTGGGGGACAATATATTCAAACTTAACATAAATCTACATTAATTATTATTCTCATATATAAACATAATGAAATTAGTTTCACTAAACTCCCACACCAACCCATCATAAAGATTACATGTCATTGTAGTTTTATCAACATACTACTACGAGGGTATGCGTTATTGGCAATGGACCTCACTTGAAAATAGGTACCTTATATGCCTTACTGAAAATGAATCTCACTTAGAAATAGATACCTTATTATTAATTGAGATGAGGAAAAAATAGGTACCTTATTATGCCTTACTGAAAACGAATCTCACTTAGAAATTGGTACATTATTATTAACTGAAATGAGGATAAAATAGATACTTTATTATGCCTTACTGACAATGAACCTCACTTGGAAATATGTATCTTATTATGTCTTTATCGCAATCGACTTCACATGGAAATAGGTACCTTGTTATTGTATGCATTGGGATGGGTACCTTATTGTTGTATGCATTTTAAGCCAAATAACATTCATGTGGCATTTGCATTGCAATGCAAAGTGATATAACACCCACTGTTAATTGTAACTTCGAAAATTAAGGCTGAACTTCTCAACTCATAATTCAAGAGAGGTGGTTAAGAGAAGTGCTTCAAATGAAATTGCTGGTGAGGGTAAAATCCCAAAAGCTATTCAACTCGTACTTAAGAGAGGTGCTTCAAATGCTGTGGAATTGCTACTAATCCCATACAATCCAAAAGCTTTTAGGATATCAACAAGAAATAAAGTCGATATATCTGCAATACCAACATAGCATGTCCAAAACAAAAGAGAGATTAAAAGAGGACAGTATTCAGAAAATTCATTTATCGGTAATCTGCTCTAGGCATCTGGTTACGTGACTCTTGAACGCAATTCATAAGCAGACGCCAGAATGTGTCTATGTTTACAAAGAAAAGTTCTATGTCAGTTATCGCAGTACCATTTTAAAGTTAGTTGAATAGGTTGGGCCGGGCTGCAATGTCGGTCAAATAGCAAGCCTCCAATAAAATATGAAAAGCGAAAAGCAAAATAACTTCATCAAGAGAAATATTGAATGACTCTGGAATGTTGCTACGGAAGGTTCAAATAACATTATTCAGAAAATTCAAAGATTGGGGCCGAAATTAACAGATCATTAATCTAACTTGGCCACCAACCAGAGCTTCCAAAACCAAAACTTATTACTCTTCCATAATTCTGATTAGAAATAGTAACACCCATTTTGAAAATATGCCACAACATTGATTCATCGATGCGCTTATATTCCCAAAGAAAGAGCGACCTTACAATATGGCTGGACACCTTCCACAGCAATCAGGCCAAAACATAATTACAAACACTTTATTAGCCAACTGCAATACAACTATAGTGAACAAAATGATCTCTCCAAGCTCTTTGATTTAGGAAAAGAAATCAGCTTCATGTTGCAGCTTCATGGCTAATATGCACCAAAATACCCTCTCTCAACAAACAAACAGCAAAGGCTTAAATGATCCCGGAGGAGAGGTTGCCCTGTAACAACCTTCGCAAATGCCCCCAGAACACGCTGTACAAAAGAGGGAATCAATTATTTCATAAATTCTGACTTCTAATTTGTTATCCTTGAAAGCGTTTATGTAATGGTTCATGTTGTGACTGATCACAATTGTGATCACAACAATAAAGAACTCATCACAGGAACCTAGAACGGCATAGAAGCAATTTACTCGGAAAGCATTTATGTCTTGGAGCCCCGTCATATAAATATCTCAGCGTCTCTTTTTGGGATTTACGTCCGGGGTTCCTTTTCTCATCATTGCTGCAAACTCATCATAGTTTATCCGTCCATCCTGAAGATATAATTAATCAATGAATTAATTATCGGCTAAGAGGTGTACAGGCAGATATGAAAAATAACAAAGATCTACTTACATGGTCTGTGTCCACCTCGGCAATAATTTCCTTAATTGTTATGTCATCATCTATTCCATACTTTTTCAAAGCTTGTTCCAACTCATCCACTGTGATATACCTGTAAAGTAGTACAAAATGAATGCCCTCCAAAAGCATTGACACGTGCTCTATTCGAACAAAATTCAAATGTTAAGATATTTCCGCTGTGAAATTTATCGGAGCTTACCCACTGCTGTCTTTGTCAAAGTATTGAAAGGCCCTGTATATATGATCTGCTCTCTCCATTCTGTTCATATGCATCGTTGCTGTGATAAACTCAATGTAATCAATTGACCCATTCCCATCTACATCAGCCTGAAACGTGGACAGGATAACACGGACAAAAACAATCAAGACAGTGTAAAGATAGATTCAAAAGAATTGCAGTATTGCCGAGCATCAATTCAATGGAGACTTTTTAACATGAATGACAACACAAGTGAGGAATTCAATGATCTTACAGCCTCCATCAGTTGCCTGACTTCAGTTTCAGAGAGTTTTGAGCCTTGCCTTGCAAGACCTATCTTTAACTCTTCAAAAGTTATTGTGCCACTGTTATCGGTGTCCATGCTCTTGAACATCTCCTTCAAACCCATTATTTCCTCTTCTGACAAGTTTTCAGCAATAACCTGGAAGAGAAACCCGCATGGATTAAAAACCATAAACCATTAAAACATTTAACAATACTCACATTCTGATATAATACCATACCTTCAGAGCAACTTTTTTGAGCTTGTTCATTGCTCTGAATTGCTTCATCCTATTCAAAACTGCATTGTCAATAGGTGTATCTGGTGCTTCACCATCTTCTCTGATCCAAGAGTGGTCTGCAACATGCATTATGTTTAGTGTATGAACAAGAACATGAGACCATATCAAGCAAAAAAACAAGCAGACTTTGCAACCTACTTAAGACTTGGATAGCTGTAAGTCGCTCCTTTGGTTCAAACTTGAGCATCCTTCTGACCAAGTCCTTAGCGCTATTAGATATTGATGGCCATGGATCACTTTCAAAGTCAATATGTCCATTCAAGATAGCATCGAAAATACCTTGCTCTGACTCTGTCAATTCAATCTCAAACTTTTAACTTATGATGCATAATCTAACTGTATTTCTTTAAAATGCCCAAAGAAAAATTCACACCTTATATATTTTAAATCAACACATAACTCCTGTCCTGTAATAGCAGTCCAACATATGTTCTTTGTAGTACTAACCTGCCCAAAAAGGGGGCACCCCACTAAGAAGAATATATAGTATCACTCCAGCACTCCAAATATCTATTTCTGGCCCATAGCTTCGTCGTAAAACTTCTGGAGCAACATAATATGCACTGCCTACAATATCTCTAAATACTTGACCTGAGCCACACAAAACACATATATAAAACCCAAGTATACTCTGAACAAACCAACAAAGAAAAGAATCAGAATGTAATGATAACAATATTCTCAAATACCAAAATGCAGCCAAGGTCAACTACCCTATGCATTTCAGTTCAGAATACAAAATATGTTCAAGTGCACATGTTTATAGTTAGAAAGTGGGAATAACACCTGCTGAAGTACAAATTATGATCCCTGAAAGTCACACAGCATAATTTACTGGCCACGCTAAGCGGATAAAATTCTTCTAACATCCAATCTGATCAAATCAGAATGGTCTCTTGAATTCCCCATACTCCTAAAGCTAGAATTGAATACAACAATATAGATGCAGTTTGTGTCAGAATTGTTCCGAATAGATTTCACAAGTAATAAACATCTCTAACTAGGGTGAATTGGGTAGAATCAAGCTCAGGAGTGTATAAGGAGTGTATAAATTACAAAGCAAATGCAAACAGGGAAACATAAACAAATTACTCCAACAGCATAACAAAATTTTAGCTTGCCTTCAAGGCTAAGTTGCATGAAATGGTTTTGGATTTGGAAATAGAACCGCAGGAATTTTTGTACATACTACAAGTCAGGACCCAGATACAGGGAATGATACATAAAAAAAGACTATGAACCACACATAGAAAATTCAGATCTCCGAATAATTTTTGCTCCAAATTGCTCTCACAAATTCAAGTGCACACTGCTACGATAAACTTAGATCTACCTGTTTTAAGATGGAGGGAGGCACTATTTATAGGCAAAATTATGGTTTTTAGGACCCCACATTTTACCTTTTTAATTTTTAATTTTACCTTTTTAATGTGTTTGACAGGAAATGGTTTTTTTGAGGAATCTGCCAGATGTTTCTGGTGGCTGAAAATAGATCTTGAACAGATCCTCCAATATTTAAAAATTGGAAATGGAAACATATCCTGAGCAGATCTGGATCTGGATCTAAATCTGCGGAAATGCAAATCCTGGATCCTCCATATGTGGATCCAGTAGCATAGCTTTAAGGTCAATTGAAAGGAATGATTGAATCATTGAGGAACAGCCTTGTATAATGCCCTTCCAGCAAAATAACTACTTTTGTATTGCCACTAACTAATTAGTGACTAATACTTTGGACCAAAGAATCTGAAAGTTCTTCTGAAACAGTAGCCATAATGGGGAAAACAGAGTAACTAAAAAAGAGGTAAAATCATTTGTTTCAAAGGAAAAACCGTTAAAAATTTAGAGATGATTTTAGAACACATGATTGCCAGAAGGAAAATAAGATGAAGGAAACAAAAACAATGGTAAATTTTGCTTGATTCAAAGAGAAAAAGGTTAACAATTACAGATTTTCTTAGATCATACACACTTTTATCGTATCAAAAACACTTTGGTTTCCTCTTTTCTGCTTTGTTGTTCCTGTATTTGGAGATTTATATTGAGGTCTTCATTACAGTTTAACACATGATGTTAGAATGTCAAGGATTGAGATCCGCTTGACCCTTCCAAACGGAGGTAGCCACTTATATTGCAGATGAAAATGTATCGTGGTCCCGAGAGGAGCCGGACATGACACCCAACCACACGGCTGTCCAAATGGTTAAACTGTAGATTACGAATCACTCTCTATAATACCCTAAAGGGTGCTTCGATTTTGATAATACTTCCGGACAAAGATAACTCCTGACAAATAAAAATGTACTCAAACACTAGGGCTTTATGCAATTATGAACAGAACAGTAAGGACGTCCCTTTGCCATACCCAGATACGAAGATCACAGGAATGACAGCGCACTGCCAATCCTCACCTCCTATAAGTCCCTCCTACAACATGCCATTCGGTTATAAACCTAATGGGAGACTCATTGCTACACATGTGAAGAGCAGATAGGCTTGTGGAAATTTGCGAGTAGCCACCAGAAGCATGGATGTGTGTGTAGGTCTGGGTCTGGGTGTAGGAGTGGGAGTAGGTGTAGATGGTATCAAAATTTCAAATTTTAGGATTTGAGGACTAGTCAAGTTACAATTTTCAGGAATAGTAACCTAAAAGGCATGCATGAATCTAAACAGAAAGAATGCAGTGTAATAAGCCTTATAAAGGCATCTATTACTCTCCTTTAAAAGTTTAAAATTGAGTTTAAATCTAACGTTATTTCTTGAATTTCTTGTGTTGATTGATTTAGTTTTGTGTGAAATCTGTCACAAGTCATGTACGAGTTATAGGATCATGGGATTTCAGCTGGATCCAAGTCCCTTGGAAATTTCAATCATGAAATGGATACTATCAGAATCCCATATGGATATAAAGATCATAGAAGGACCAGAATTGGTATTTCTGCTGTACATAGAAGGCTACAGGAACGTAGGTTGCCTGCAATCAGATTAGATCCCTGTTAACGAAAAGATTTGATCAGGCACATAGATTGAAAATTTAAATTAAACTTAATTTAAAATATGACAAAGTATAGACTATGTAATAATATTCAACAAAGTCTTTAATGCTGCCCACCACTGAAAAGACAACCTGTTGTTTGGTCAAAAACAAAATAAATAAGGAAAACATAAAGACAGCAAAAAGGCATTTCTCTCTGACCATAACTTGTCTTCAAATTTCAGGGTAGATGTGACTGCAACAAGCAGTATGGTATACAATAGAACATGGAAGAATTCTTATTGCAATGGTTAGTTTAAAGCCATGTCATGGATGAAAAACAACATCACTCAACCTCAGATAATAATGCCTCCCTCTACTGGGATATGAGAGTCAACTCTTTATCTCTTGTCAATTGGCACTAAACTGGAGTATATTCAGAAATTCATGAAGACATTAGAAGCTGCACTTTTGATCCTCTCAGTCCTTTCAGCAGAAAGGTTCTTCTCAGCCTTTTGATCCTGCTAGGAAGAAAAGTGTGCAGTGTAATTACTGTCACAAGTTCGGCCACATGAAGAAAGATTGCCGACAGAGGATTGCCTCTGAACAGAAGAAACAGGGAGGGCTCCATCAGACAGCAAATGTTGCAGAACATTCCGAGCAAACAGATTCTGCGTTTTACTCCTTTATGGCTAAAAGGTCTTCAGATCATGTTCCGTCTTCTGCCTGGTACATTGACTCTGGCGCATCACGCCATTTCTCTCGCAGGGGTGACTGGTTTATTGACTTCTCACTTTTCAGTGATTCCGTGGTATTTGGCAGAGGAGAAAAGTACATAGTGGTTGGCAGAGGTACAGTTCAGATCCAGTCTGGTGGGCACACACTCATCTTCCTGAATGTGTACTATGTTCCTGGTATGGAAATTAATCTGTTGTCGGTCAGCCAGATTATGAGGAACTCCCCTCAGCTTGATGTAGTGTTCAGTGCGCACAAGTGTTCTATTATCGACAAGGAGACTAGTCTTACGGTTGTTGTTGGCCTAGAAGATCATGGTCTATACAGACTTCTTGACACTGGTGATTCTCCAGAAGTGGCTCTAGCAGCTCGTGTTTCCCCCATCAGCACTCTGTGGCATCAACAATATGGGCATCTAAACATGCAATATTTCTCTCAGCTTTCTTGGGAAGGACTTGTGTCAGGGTTACCTGACATTCAGACTCAGTAGTTGGGCGTATGCGGCGCTTGTCAAGCTAGCAAACAACATCGGTCTTCATTCAAGAATGGAGAATCTTGGCGCGCATCTAAGGTACTCCAGTTAATTCATGTTGATATTTGTGGTCCTATGAATACATCTTCTATCACTACTTGCAAATATTTTTTGCTTATTGTAGATGATTTCAGTAGAAAGATGTGGGTATATTTTCTAAAATATAAATCTGATGCATTTAGTATATTTCAGAAGTTTAAAACCTTAGTTGAAAAAGAGTCTAGCTGTAATATCATGACTCTTATGACAGATAACGGGGGGGAATTTTGTTCTTCTGCTTTTTCCAACTTTTGTGATACTCATGGCATAAAACGCCAGTTCACTACACCCTACACTCCTCAGCAGAACAGTGTTGTTGAACGCTGCAACCGCACGGTTGTTGAAATGGCTCGCTCCATGTTACAACACAAGAGTGTTCCAAACAAATTCTGGGCTGAAGCAGTCTTTACTGTTGTTTATCTTCTTAACCAATCACCCACTCAAGCTGTTAAGGGGAAGACTCCCGAAGAGGTTTGGTCTGGCCGTAAGCCTAAGATCAGGCACCTCAAAGTATTTGGCTCAATTGCATATGTTTGGATTCTAGCTGCTACGCGCTCTAAGTTGGATTCCAAAAGCCAGAAACTCATGATGACAGGGTACAGTGATCATCACAAGGCCTATAGACTAATAGATATAGCCACTGGTCGTCTTAGCTTCAGTCGGGATGTAGTATTTGATGAAGATAGAGGATTCTTTCAGTCTTCGCCTTCTGAGCAGTGTTCTGAGGATCAGCCTCACAGTGTTCTTCCGGTAGGTCCACCTGATGGGAGGGATGATGCAGCATCAGTGTTTGATAATACACTGCCTGAGCTTCCTCCGGAAAATAACCCTTCTCTTGCTGCCCCTATTGTTCTTGAACCTTCTCCATCTCCTCCTGATATTGGTTCCTCTATTCTTCGGCCTAAATGGTGGGCTAAAACCATTGGTGATCTCCGGGATGATGAACTCCTTGAAGGACGAACTTCTAGACATAAGAGCAAACAACAGTCTACAGTAAATTTTGCTCTTATGGCTTACCTACACAGTATCTTTGAGCCTCAAACTTACTCAGAGGCTAAGGGTACATCTGAGTGGGAACAGGCTATGGATGCTGAATTCCAGAGTCTTCAGAAAAATCACACATGGACCCTTTCTGATCTTCCTGAAGGGAAAAAGCCCATTAGCTGCAAATGGGTATATAAAGTGAAATACAAAGCTGATGGAACCCTAGATAAGTATAAAGCTCGTCTTGTGGCTCGAGGATTCTTACAGAAGGAAGGCATCGACTATGAGGAGACTTTTGCTCCTACAGCCAAGATGAGTACCATACGGCTTGTCCTTGCCCTAGCAGCTCAGTTCAATTGGAAAGTTCATCAGATGGATGTAAAGAGAGCTTTCCTAAATGATGACTTACAGGAAGAAGTCTACATGACACAACCTCCAGGATTCAAGATTGTCGGTCAAGAACAGAAAGTGTGTAGATTAGCTAAAGCACTCTATGGATTAAAACAAGCTCCTCGGGCTTGGTACATGAAAATTGATCAGTACCTGACAGATCATGGCTTTTAGCGGAGCCCATCTGACGCAAACCTGTATATCAAGCATTCTAGTGATGATATCTTGTTTGTGGTTGTCTATGTAGATGACCTTATCATTACTGGTAGCTCTGCACGTTTGATCCATGGGATCAAACAAGATTTATGCAGAACCTTTGATATGACAGACTTGGGACTTCTTCATTACTGTCTGGGGGTTGAATTTTGGCAGACTGAGAATCACATCTTTCTCTCTCAGTCCAAGTATGCCAAAAATCTTGTGGACAGGTTCAGAATGCAGGATTGCAAACCAACCACGACTCCTATGGAACCGGGGCTCAAACTTTCAGCTCAGTCATCCTCTCCTCTTATGGATGAGACATTATTTAGGCAATTAGTGGGCAATCTCATCTATCTTACTGCCACCAGCCCTGACATCAGCTTTGCATTGAGCTACATTTCCCGCTTCATGTCAGCTCCTAAAGCTGATCATTGGATAGCCGCAAAGCGTGTGCTACGATATGTGCATGGCACTTTTGATTATGGACTCCTATACACTCGAAGTTCCGATCCTATACTCAGTGGTTACATAGATTCTGACTGGGACGGTTCGGTTGATGGCCGTAAATCTACAGCTGGGTATGTGTTTAGTCTAGGATTTGGTGCTGTTACCTGGACTAGTAAGAAGCAGCAGGCAGTGGCTCTCTCCTCAACAGAAGCAGAGTATCGGGGAGCAGTTAAGGCAGCCTGTGAGGCAGTTTGGCTTCGACGTATGCTTGAGGATATGCATGTTTCTCAGACATGTCCTACTTCCTTGTTTTGTGACAATCAGGGAGTGCTCAAACTTGCCAAGAATCCAGTTTTTCATGAACGCACAAAGCATGTGGAAACTCATTGTCACTACATTCGCCAGCTTGTTGAAGACGGATCCGTTCAGTTGCGATATGTTCCCACAACAGAGCAGCCCGCAGACATCTTCACCAAGCCTCTTGATCCTGATAAATTTGTAAAATTCAGAGGGTCTATTGGTGTTGTAAATAGATTGAGCATTAAGGGAGGGTATTAGAATAATCCTATTATCCTTTTTTAGTATTTAACGCTCATTCTTTTAGCTGTTGCTATTTTTTCTTTTTTAGCAATTTCTTTGATGAAACTGATTGATTCTATTTACTAAATAGAAACTTGATGTTTCTATTTACTGTAAATATCTATGTATTATTATTGAGCTTTAGCTTGCTCATCATTCAATTAATTCATTGGAAATCCATATGCGTGTTTCGCACTGTTTTAGTTTGAGCCATGCCACTATTGTCCACCCATCAACAATCGTAGCCATGCTCCTGTTGTCACCGACAGTCTAAGCCATGCCCTTGTTGATGTCATATCAAGTGATCCCTCTCACTGATAGAGGGGTTCTCCACAAGTCCAAGCTTGTCTCTAAAGTATACAAACTTCGCCCGAGATAGAGGCTTTGTAAGAATGTCAGTTCTCTGCTCATCAGTGGAGATATATTGGAGCCTCACTTCTCCCTTTTCCACCATATCACAAATGAAGTGGTACTTAATATCAATATGCTTCGACCTGTCATGAAACAACTTCAAACAACTTTGATTGTCACAAAACAACGCGATTGGTTCCAACATCTAGTCGAACAATCCAAAGAATAGCTTACGAAGCCATACTCCCTCATAACATGTGAAACAAGCTGCAATATACTCTGCTTCTGTAGTATTGAGTGCAATATCAGTACTCTTCTTTTCATCCACACTCCCTACCTAGTCAAAGTTTGTATATCCCTGCAATTGTATCTCACCATTCGAAGCATATCTCAAACAATAGTCAGTAGTACCATGCAAATATCTCAATCTATGCTTTGCTGCAGTCCAATGCTCATGCCTCGGTTCCATCTAAAACTTGCTCAAGGTGTTCACCGCAAAGCAAATATTTGGCCTGGGATTTACCAAATACATCAATGATCCAATCAACTTCTAATAAATGGACGAATCCACCAAGTAAGGCTCAGAATCTCTCAACTTTCTTAGGTTCGTCACCACAGGACTTGCCATAGACTTGCATTCCATCACGCCAAACTTTTGAAGGATCTCGATGACATATTTTCCTTGCCCAAGAAGGATTTCACTAGATTTCTGACAGACTTCCAGTCCCAAATAGTAATGCATCAAGCCAAGATCCTTCATGTCAGATTCAGAGGCCAACTCCCTCTTACACTGAACAATAAGATGCTCTACACTTGTCAAGAACAAATCATCAACATATAGTAGCAACATCACGAAGTCACTCTTCACAACCTTGATATAAAGATTTGGATCAACAACATTCTTCGAGAAACCAAGTCTTGTCATATATCCATCAATTCTAGAATACCAAGCTCTTAGACCCTGCTTGAGTCCACACAAGGCCTCCTTTAATCTGCACACGTGAGATTCTCTATCATGAACCTCAAAACATTGAAATTGCTCTAGGTACACCTCTTCCTGAATCACACCATTGAGAAAGCAGTCTTCACATCCATTTGATGTAGCTTCCATCCCATAGACAAAGCAAGAGAGATAAGAGATCTAATCGTGGTGTACCTGGCAAATGGTGAAAGACTTCATCATAGTCTTCGCCCTCTTTCTGAGAGAAACCTCTAGCCACGAATCTTGCCTTGTATATTTCAATGCTCCTGTCAGTTGCATGTTTGATTTTATAAAATCTTCTTTGAAGTTACCACGAATTTTCCTTTAGGTCCTGGAACAATTTCCCAAACGTCATTCTTCATAATAGATTAGTATTCTTCCATCATTGCATCCTTCCACACTTGTTGAGTAGTTGCTTCCTTGAAGTTGGAAGGTTCCGAGTCAATCATATTAGACATTAAAGTTGCATAACCAGAATACCTCTTGGGTCTCTTAGATTCCCTGAAGGTGCCTCATGGCGCTGCATGCCCTTCTGTATGATGTAAGTAGATTTGAGCCAAGCTAGTGTTTTTCTATTTTCTGAAACAATCACAGGATCCACAAGTTCACAAGGCCCTTTTGGCATTTCTTCATGGTCTTCAAAATGACTTGAGGATGTGGGAGGACCTGTAACCTCTTCTTTGGGAGCCACATGATGCTTCTCTTCAACTTCAGTGTCTGAGTGTTCTTTTGTAGATTTCCAATAAGCTACATCTTCATCAAAAGTCATGTCTCTACTTACTTCAACATGCCATTGTCTTGGAACATAGATTCTTTAGGCTTTTGATGAATCATTGTACCCAACAAATGTCCCCTTCTTACCAAAAGGCTCTAACTTATTTCTCTTATCCTTGGGTACATAAATTCTCACTGGACAACCAAAGATTCTCATGTGATCAACCTGTGGTTTTTGACCTATGAATGCTTCTTCAGTTGTCTTATCTTCCAGAAGTAAATGAGGACTTCTATTTAGAATGTATACGACTGCCTTAGCAGCTTCTCCCCACAAGAACATTGGTACATCTTGATCATGTATCATGGCCTTTATAGAGTCTTCAATAGATTTGTTCTTTCATTCATCTACTCCATTTTGTTGAGGATTATAGGGAACTATCTGTTAGAAAATCATAAAGGCAGAAAATTTTCTTTATTTTGATAATTACTTGTGATATTTATTTATGTTCTTTTAGCTCTTCTTCAATTTCTTTTTGTCTTCTTTTATCTTCTTATCATCAAGCAACTACCAAAACATAAACATGAAGATCAAGGACACAGGATGTAGGCTCTCAACCACAGCAAAACCCCTCCTCTTAGGGAAAACCCAAAAATTATCTTCTCTTCTATGGAACCAAATCAAATGAGACAACCAAGACCTTTTGACCAAGATAAAGACCTCCAATCCACCAAGCCAACCTCCCAAGATGATTAGCCAAACTCCAAAAGTCAACTCAAGTCAATCTGCGTCAATATTGCAACAAACTCATATTTTGGTCCTCTTGTAATATGAATTTCGACCCTACTGCAGACCTGCAACTTCGGCCTTCATGCAACACCTGAAATTTCACACGTGGGAATAAACAAGAGAAAAACGAGCTCCTTACCTTCGTTGGGTTTCATTTCCTTCTTCGCTAGGGATTCTTCTCCTTCTCCAAGCCTTTGACACCTCTTTTCTTGCATTCACACTCCTTCTATTGCAGATCAAACTTCTTGAGTGAATGCTCCAATAGGTCGAGTTGCACTGATATTTATAGTGGTTGTGGCTCCCTTAATGAGGCCGACTTGATGAAGGGCAAGGTGACTTGGTGGAGGAGGGTTTACATGACCAATTACATAAAAATAAATTTTCTTTTTTGACATAAGAAGCCCAAGAAGGGTCTATTACAAAATGACAAGGACAATGACACATGACACAAACCTTAGAAGCACTGAATGGGTGCTTTGACCTAGAATACAAAATAAAAAAAACATGAAACCCATGCTCATAAATAATTTTTCTTTTACAAATAATTTTCTTTTTTCTTTTCTTTTGACAAAATCATGACTCAAATACAATTATGAATACTGATACTCTCAACACTCCCTCCCTCTTAACTAGCGAAGTATTCATAATTGTTTAAGAGGTACAAGGTTGACCTCAATTTGAAATGTTCTAAGAATAGTACAACAGCATACACTGTTATGAATATAACTCATATAAAAAATACAATAAATATAAATAATAAAAATCATAGTAATGGTTATTGAATAGTTATTAGTTAAATAGAAAGGCATGTCTAAAAGGACATGACCATTCATGAAAGGGTACCTGCCTAGTATATAAGGAGGGCCTCATTATAACATTCAACAACTCTTGTACATTTCATCTTATTAATCAAAATATTACTACAATACATTGTGTATTTTACATATTTAAAGCACAAACAATTCTGAGTTTTGTTGCTTCAGTGGTATTAGAGCCCTTCGAGCCTTAAGACGTTATTTGTTGCACAAATCTGCCATTAAGTTTAGGTCATGAAATCATGGAATTAAGTGAATATCATAACTCTAAATTGTTGAATGAGATTGGAGAAGCATTACAACAACTAAAACAAATAAAAAGATCATTTGCAAAATCAACAAAATATCTTGAAGCATATGCAACATGTCTAAAGAATGCTCTAACGAAGAAAATGATGTTGAACATGTTGAATCAAGATCTCAGGATGACATGAATGATGTTGATGATCCAAGTGGGTATATGAAAACTAAAGAAGAAGAAGACCACTCAAACTCTAAATCCAATTGGGAATATGAAGAAAAAGAAGAAGAAAATGTTTTTGATGAAGAAACTGATATGGATATGGAAAATTTTGAAGATGAGGATGTGAAATTCGGTGTATGCAGACTGGAGTCTCAATTAGGGTAGGCGGTGATGGAAGCCCATAAAAAAGAGGCCAAAATAATAGCACATCACACATGTCCCCCCAAAACCCTAGCAGAGAAACTTCAAAACAATGATATTCAATGGTCCGCGAGGGTGACTGAATTTTTTTTAGCATGGTTATAATGTGGAAATGGCAAGAATCTAAAGAAAGAGTGCAATAAGTTTTCATCCAGCTTCCAAGGGTTGCTCTTCTTCAGTGCCAGAATGGAGTGCAACTTGTTTTTAAAGCTTTTCAAATCAGATTCTATTCAAAATTTCCAGTTACCAACAGACGAGGATGATCCCATCAATCATACTAATAGTTGCATTGGAAACAAAGGTTTTGGAGCAATGATTGAACATGAAAGTGGAAGCAACGCTGAGAGGCCATCAAATTTACCATCACTAGTAACATTAAAGAGAAAGAGAAGCACGAATGTGTAATACTCCTAATGGAAGATTTGCAGTGATAATAAAGACATGTAATAAAATTCACAATAATGAACACATGAACAAAAATTTCTCATCAAACACCCAACTGGCTCATTTTTCATTAAACAAATATGCTGGAGTACAATAGAAGTTGGATGAGGTGCACCTGGGCTTGCACAAGGCAAGCTACAAGCTGATCAATACAAAAGTGTCCAGCTGCAGTGAATTCACTGCTCCCCAGAGAACTATGTTGTCCCCTCAAATCTGCACTGCTCGCTGACTTCAAGCTCTGATTTAACCCCTCAAAACAACCTAGAAATTTCTTCAATTTTGGGGATGTACTCCTCTCCAAAACCCAAAAAAGCCCAAAAAGGGTTTTCCTTGGTTTTGACTTGCCAATTTCGACCTCTTGGAGATTGGCCCTCCTCCAATACTAGAAATCGATGACTGTGACTCGAACTGTTGTAACTTGTTGCCAAAATGTCAGGAAACCTCCCAAATCAGCCTCCCAACAAATTCCCCACAACCCAACTCTCCAATCCTCTGGTTAAGCTTCCCTCCAAGTGACCCCCACTAGTGGTTACGCAGTCCTGGGTGAGGATGACGCAATCCCTTCGACCAGTAGCTCGACCCAAGTATTTGGCTTGCCTTCCTGCTGTAATTTCTCCTTTCTGAAGTGGAAACTCGATGAGAATACCTCCAGCAATCTTCACATCCGAATTCCCCGGCTCTACTGCTCCACCCAACACGCAATCTCTCCCACTGCATCCATGCTGCTCCCAAAACTGCGTCCTTGCTGACCAAGGCAGCATACTCCTCTGCTAGGTGATATTTCTCTCTATCTCCAATGGCAAAGAAAGCCCTCCTAGGGTGGCAATCAAAGTCCACCGAAGAGAGGAATGAGCTTCACTCCTTGGGAAGCTCTCGTTCTGAACAACACTTGTAGCTTAGCTAAACAACCAAAGCAACAATGAATTCTCAAATCATCAAAAGGCCCCAAATGTTGCTCACTTCCTTCTATATATGCTTGCTCGCTTGGGCCCCACGTGGGTCCCATCAAATATTTCGATCCCCCACTTAGGAAAATCGAGTTGCCTCCAAGGCGTGCGTATTTTGGGTGGGTGAGTGGCCCCCACAATCCACTAAAAAGCACATCGACCCCCTTTTCCCCAAGTTCTTCCACCAAAAATGCATTAAGCCAAAAATAATAAAATTGCCAAAAATGGTTTCTCCCCTCCTTGGGAAAGCAATTAGGAATGGATATTACAGTCCTCCCCTCCCGAATGTTGCTTGTCCCTAAGCAACTGCAAAACTGGATGCTGCAAGATTTGTTCACTCTCCCATGTGGCATCCTCTCCTGGCAGATCCTTCCATTTGACTAGGTACTCCTTGATCACCCTGTTTCTCAACCTCCTCTCCCGAGTCTCCAATATGATCTCAGGTGTCAAAACTAAGTGCCCCTCATCATCCAAGGGAGGCAACTCAACTGCTACTGTAATATGCTACTCCAATGCGTTTTTCAGGCATGAGACGTGGAACACATTGTGAATCTGACTCTCCTAAGGTGGCTCTAACTCGTAGTCCACCTCTCCCACCTTCCAAACCACCTTATACGACCCGTAAAACCGTGGGCGAAGCTTCTCAGCTCCCTTCTGCTTGAGCGAAGATTGTCTGTATGGCTGGAAGCGTAGGTAGACGATGTCCCCTACCTCAAAGTGTCTCTCCACACTGTGTTTATCATCATATACCTTTTGCTAATTCTAGGCCACCTGTAAGTTGTTCTTGAGAGCTTAGAGAATCCCCTGGCTCTCTTGAACCCAATCCTTTGCCCTTGGGGCACTGCTATCTCCAAACACCATGTCAGAAAAAGAAAGAGCATCATACCCATAAAGTGCTTGAAAAGGAGTCATACCAATGGACATGTGATAAGTCGTGTTGTAGCAGAACTCCCCGAGGTGTAGAACAAATATGTTGGAGTACAATAGAAGTTGGGTGAGGTGCTCCTGGGCTTGCATAAGGCAAGCTACAAGCCTCAGGTGATCAATACAAAAGTTTCGAGCTGCTGTGAATTCGCTGCTCCCAGAGAACTGTGTTGTCCCCTCAAATTTGCACTGCTGGCTAACTTCAAGCTCTGATTACCCCCTCAAAACAACCCAGAAATTTCTTCAATTTTGGGGATGTACTCATTTCCAAAACCTAGAGAAACCCAGAAAGGGTTTTCCCTAGTTTTGACTTGCCAACTTCGACCCCTTGGAGATTGGCCCTCCTCCAATACTGGAAATCGATGCTTGTAAATGGAACTACTGTAACTCGCTGCCAAAATGTCAGGAAATCTCCCAAATCAACCTCCCAACAAATTTCCCACAACCCAACTCCCTAATCCTCCTGTTAAGCTTCCCTCCAAGTGACCCCCACTAGTGGGTGCACAGTCCTGGGTGAGGATGACGCAATCCCTTCAACCAAAAGCTCAACCTGAGTATTTGGCTTGCCTTCCTGCTGTAATTCCTCCTTTTTGAAGTGGAAACTTGATGAGAATACCTCCAACAACCTTCACATCTGAATTCCCCAACTCTATTGCTCCACCCAACACCCAGTCTCTCCCACTGCGTCCCTGTTGCTCCCAAAATTGCGTCCTTTTTGGCCAAGGCATCGTATTCCTCTACTGGGTGATATTTCTCTTTGTCTCCAATGGCAAAGAAAGCCCTCCTAGGGTGGCACTCAAAGTCCACCGAAGAGAGGGATGAGCTTCACTCCTTGGGAAGCTCTTGCGCTGAACAACACTTCTAGCTTAGCTAAACAGCCAAAGCAACAATGAATTCTAAAATCCTCAAAAGGCCCTAAATGTTGCTCACTTCCTTCTATTTATGCTTTCTCACTTGGGCCCCACGTGGGTCCCATCAAATATTTTGATCCCCCACTTAGGAAAATCGAGTTGCCTCCAAGGGGTGCATATTTTGGGAGGGTGAGTGGCCCCCTCAATCCACTAAAAAGCACATCGACCCCCTTTCTCCTAAGTTCTTCCACCAAAAATGCATTAAGCCAAAAATAACAAAATTACCAAAAATGGTTTCTCCCCTCCTTGGGAAAACAATTAGGAAGTGAACTGTGACATTACATAATGAAGCAAAGGTTTGTTATGATGCATCTACATACCATGATGATGATGGTGATCTTGAGATATCTGAAGAATATTACATGATCATGCTTGAAAACCATGCAATGATGTACTAGTACAAGAGAGTTATGCTGCGAGAAGTCGCTTCTTCAAGAAGTCCGCCCGTAGGTGATGCTTCCCATGAACTGAGGATTATTTACAATCATGATGTTGCTATTGATTTCATTCGAGATAAATTTCCTTTATCAACACCTGGAATCTATAGTGCGTTGAATCAATCTATTTAAAATCCTGCAATTTATGGCCAATTGACACCATCGCAGAACTTAGAATGCTTTTCCAATGCTCAAACAAATAATTTCCATCCCTCTGCGATTTCCTGTAAGCAACTTTTCTATTGCCATACATACTCCCAATCGTTAAATTATCACACAGTACACACCCTCTCGTCGTGCCAAGTCCCTGCCTCATCCCCGTCTCTCCTTCCCCGAGCATGTCTATTGTTTCTGCCAAACGATCCGTGCAATCAATATTCTGCCCACTCATCTTCCTTCTATCGTCGACCACCGTGTCGTTGCTGCAGCGTATCCTTCGGCCACCATAGTCAACATTTTCGCTGCAACCCAATCCAACATTTTTGTCACCAATCAGTACTCCTTCAACCCCGAGCCACCGATTCAACTGTCAAATGTGGCAACTCCTACTCCCCCAACCAATTCTCTTCGCGCTTCCCAGGGGTCAATGCCACGTCCCCTATCCCCTTTCGACCGTCGCAACCTTGCCCACATTCCATCGTTCGACATCACTTATCATTGCCCAAGTCATAACATATATATTATATAGTTATATTTAAGAAATTAATAGCAGATTAAGATTTTAGGACAAAGTTTTTCGAAGAAAGAGGCAATGTTATGAATATAATTTATATAAAAAATACAATAAATACAAATAAATAAAAATAATAAAAATCATAGTAATGGTTATTAAATAGTCATTAGTTAAATAGAAAGGCATGTATAAAAAGACATGACCATTCATGAAAGGGATATTAGCAAGCCCTCATTGTAACATTCAACCACTCTTGTACATTTCATCTTATTAATAAAAATATTACTACAATACATTGTGTATTTTAAATATTTAAAGCACAAACAATTCTGAGTTTTGTCGCTTCATACACAATGCTAGGAAATAAAAATATTACTACAATACATTGTGTATTTTAAATATTTAAAGCACAAACAATTCTGAGTTTTGTCGCTTCATACACAATGTTAGGGATACCCTTATGGCCAAGGTGTCCTTCCAACTTGGACTAAGGTGTCATCAAGGCAACTGCCTCTATAGGTACCATCGGACTATAGCCCTAGTATCAATCCAATAGGATATAGATACCATCTAGGCCTCCATGCGATGACACCAACCCTCACAGGGATCCAGGTATCAACACTAAACCAAAGCTCCACAAAACCAAGATACCCTCCTACACCGGGATCCAGACATCAGAACATGAGATCTCAATATTAACTAGGCCAAGATGCACTCCCAAGTACCATCGTTTGGGCAGTTTTATGGTACTCATCTCTCGCTCTCAACCAAATTAGAGATATCCACCAGTGCAAGCATGCTTCTAAAATAGATTAACTTCTTGTTGGGAATAGATTTTGTCAACACATCAGCTACTTGCTCATCTGTCGGAACATACTATAGCTTCATGACCCTAATCACTTTCAATATATTGTTTCTTATTATCGATATGCTAGCACAATTTCCAGGGTCTTTAACCATTCTGATCATAGTATTCAAACAAATCTTGACGGGAGCTTTCTTCTCCAATCTTCTTCCACAGTACCAAACTCAGCTTCAGCACTTCTTCAAAACATCCAAGCTTGTTCATGACACATCAATATCATCTACCATCAGTGCTTCCCTTTCTCCGATCTCAATCATCCTCATGGCCTTCCCAAAAATTCCAAAGCATACTTTCTCTGTGAGATGAAAATCGTGTTTTGTCATTACCAAACTTTCAATGAGCAAACAATAATGTAACAATCTCAAGTCACTTTCCCAAAAAATCCAAAGCATACTTTGTCTGTGAGATGAAAATCGTATTTAGCCGCTACCAAACTTTCAATGCCCAAACAATAAGGTAACAATCCCAAATCACTCATATCAAATGATTTACGAAGACTATCTTTTTCTTCAATTAAGTCATTACTGCTACTTGTAATTGTCGAGTCATTGACATATACAACCATGATGATAAATTCTTCACCTCCTTCACTAAACAAGTTAGGACTAGAATCACTTCTGATTTAAGATACTTATTGATGTTTTCATACCATGTTTGAGGGTCTTGTTTTAGTCCATAGTACATACAAAACCTTCATCAACTTACTAATTTTTTCTTTCTTTGAATTGCAAATCCTTCAAACTGCTCCATGTACACTTTTTCCTGTAAGTCCCCTTTTAGGAATGCACTTTTAACATCCATTTGGTGTACTTTCATCCAAACTATGCTACAAGAGCTAACATTTTGAATGTGATTAATTTTGTAGTAGGAACTAATGTTTCCTCATAATTGATATATTTCTTTTCTGCACATCCTTTTGCAACTAACTTGGCTTTATATTTATCAATTGAACCATCCAATTTGAAATTTGTGCAATATACCCACTTACAGCCTATCTCTTTCTTAGTTGGGGGTAATTCAACTAACTTCCAAGTGTTGTTTTTCATCAAAGGCATCATATTCTACTTGCCTTGCATTGCATCTCCCCATTCTTGTTTCTGATTTGCTTCAATAAAGGAAACAAAATCATAAGAATCTACAACTTCACTCAGCAAAGCAAAATTTACCTATTGTGATGATTTTGACCTTGTTCTTCTCATTCCCTCTTGTATCTCATATGACTTTGCATCTTGAGGAGTCCAATAGAACCATTTTAGTCTTTTATGAGACTAGCTTTCATCATTTGGAGATTCACTACCATCACTTGTCAAATTTCCAAGGAAATCTCTAGAAGAAAAAAATACATGTACCTTCTGCTAAGTTGAACTAATAAATTCAAGATGTATGAAATGGAATTGCTGTGCCACTGTTCTACAACCACCAATTTGTGGTCACTTTACTATAAGTTAGTCATCATATGGCCAATTGAGTTTATCTTGGGCAATTAAGAGGAATGCTTGTTATCCTCCCCAACAAGGTTCAATTCCCACAAGTGACATGCTACGCTCATATTGAGTATACCGTTGTAATGGCTTCAAGCCTGTTGTTAAACTGCCTGGAGCCCTGAAGAATATCTTACCCTTGCCTACGAGTTGGAGGGTAGGGTACTTAATTACATGCAAAAACAGAGTTATTCATCATACAATTCTACCATACAAATTGATGTGCCACTGTTCTACAGCTGCCAATTTTTTGTCACCATACTGTAATTAATTTGTCGTACAATTCAACTGTACGATTTTGGCTGCCATAATTTGGATTTCCACTGCTGGAGGAAAAAACAGAAAAAATGAGCCACTATATGAATATTTCAGCCACCTGCTATACGAATTTTTGAATTGTTGCGCCATTGTACGCTTGAAGTAGCCTTTAACTGGTCAAGCCATCATTCATACAAATTAACTGCTCAAGTTTTCGCACAAGAAAGAATTTTAATTACCAATCAGCCACTATTATATGAATACAGGCTGCGCAGATTCAATTCAGACTCTAATCACTGGTTAGCCACTGTTGAAAGGATACACACTGTAAAGATTCAATTCAGGCTTATATCGTAAAAATTCACTGGATGATGCATCCGTTACATGATTTGAACCTGGTCTCTCCTCTCGTCTGTCTCCAAGGATGTGTAAAACCTTGTCTTGGCACAGATCTTTGAGGTTACCTTAGGCCACAATCACAGTGTCCCTGATACCATATTAAAATTTAACCTATGTTATGGACAATATACAAGAGACAAGCAAGAGAGCTTGAATGAAAGCAATGTATTATATGTGTGTAAGATTACACAAGGTGGTGTTGTATATATAGCAAAGTTCCGTTATTCCTGTTAGGAACTGTTCACCTAATTACATAATTACATTTCTTCTTGTGACTTATTTCTAATTTATTATACTATTATTCCATATGTTAATGGAATCAAAATTAAATATCATACCGAGAAGAGAGAGCTAAAAGTGAGGGAAGTGGTCATTGAGGTGACAGTGGATGGCCTTCTAAGTTGTCCTAGGTTTTATACTTGGATGATTTAGATTTATCTTGTGTCAAAATCCAGAAGATAGCATGATTGATAATTTAAACACTAAAGCTTTGTTAATGCAAATCAGATAAGTGCACTTTTGTAGTGGAGGTCATTTCCTACACACTTCATGATTTGTTGGTTAAGACAGTATTTGGGATGAAAGATGTGAGTTTTTTCCTTCCAGTTTAAATACCAGTGACCTGAGTATGATAGTCCAAGGTCAGCAATGAAAGGCCATCTTTCAATTGAAATCACTTCCATCCAGCTCTTGTACTCCAATATTTCAAAAAACATTATGCCCATCTTGAGTACAAACCAAATATCAGAACAAGCGATATCTTCAAATTTTCTCCACAGTAATAGTAGAACAGGTGCCACACTTCCTGGAAATTCATTAGCATGCCCAATGGAAATTCAAATTGGTGGATATTTAGCAAGTAAAAATTTTGAATGTCTGCAGAGCAGCCATTTCATTAAAATTCTATCCTTCAAAAAGTAAATTATCAGCAAGCCTTACAATGTTGTAGACAAAAGCTGTTCGGCCTGGAAGAAACATTTCATTAGGCTTGTTCATGCTCTGAGGCTTTATCATCCATTGATAAATCAGCTGCCAAAAGCATAATTTCATTGACATAAGTATAAGTGAATATATAATCTGATTATAACAACAGAAAAGTTTAGTAACTGCTTATACAAAATAGTAAACCAGTCTGTTTTTCCAAGTCAATAAAACCCATTGTATCATGATACCTAGTCTAATAGACAATCTAAATTATTCATTTATATAAATTGCAATGCACCTTTGCTGTAGCAGTGCGGAATGATACTGGTTGGTCTTCCTTCTGTACTCTGTTAAAAAATATACAGGAAATAAGGAAATAAAAGTATAAAGTGAAACAGCACCATTGCCTAACCCTTGAAACAAACAGTATTCTGCATGCCGATCATCCCTTTTCAATAAAATCCTGAACTTAAGTAACTGGCAAAAAGATTCAGATGAAAACTATATTTCCCAGCCAGTTAGCATGTATTTAATTCTTATATTTTTGTTACCTTGACTTCCCATCTGCAATATCCTCGTTCTCTGGTTTTTTGTCAATCTCACTCCTCACTTTGTGCAGCAATGCATAATCTAAACCTTTCACCAGATGTGTATGTTCAACGTCACCTGCAAACAAACAGTTGACATCAGTTTCCAGTATGCAAAGCATATAGCATGCCCAATTATAATATTACAACAGATGTAAGTCAAACATTGATTTCCAAAACATGGAAAATGCAGAATATAACTCAACATTAGAGGCTAAAAGAAATGACCCGGCACAGACAAGAAAGCTGGATGTTAGTTCCAAAGTAACTATCTTGTGAACTGTTGATTGTAGTAGAGAAGTAAGGGTTCTGCTTGCCTAGGTGCTAAGGCTAGCAGAGGGACCCACAAGATGGCCACATTAGCAGAATATAAATTTATTTAACTATTTCCTAAAGTTGAACTTAGGAAAATTTTAAAAATTCTAAGTTAACTTATGATTTAATCTCAGCCCTTCATCAAGATCTAATCCCAGCTGTGGAGAGTGAAGAAGGGGCTTAGGTTGAAATTATAAGAGGAGATGAGCGATTAAGTGGCCAGTCAGTTGAGCACAAGAAGTGTGTCAGATCGGCGAAGGGAGAGACTAGGGTTTCAGCAGATTGCAGAGCTTCAACGACTAATAAGGAGATCGAGTGAGGGTCAAGCTGCTCTTACAGCCTCAGCGCAGTTATTCCACTCGCACATGTGCGCAGAAAGAGAGATCTTCAACTCACACGTGTGCACAGATAGGTAGATATGCACAGCCATTTTGCAGATTGAGTGCGCAGTAGGGAGATCAATTTATCTTGAAGCAAATCAGTTGTTTTCCTGTGGTGAAAGGGAAGTTTTCCCTTGCTGTAATTTCTGAAGATTACCCTTTTGCTGAAGATAATTTTTAACACATAATCCTCATGATTGGGTGAATTTATGTAAATAATTAAATTAGAAATGTGAACAGTCATCGGGAGATGAACTGAACAGTCACTCCCTGTTGTATATAACAAAGACCTACCTGATGGAATAATACACGAATCAGGTTTTGCTTAATGGAGTCACTGCGTGGCCTGACATGGTATCAGAGCCAGCTCCTTTTTTCAGCTCTTATGTCCCTTGTAACTCCCTATTCTGCTCCACTGCTCTCCATTCAAAGGCGCTGTCCATAGTACATACTGCCATTTTCCTATCTAATGTCTGTCTCAATTGCTATTTGTGTGGCCTGAACGTTTGACTACCTGAATGACCTGCTCCACCCAGTGCCTGTACGTTTGTCTATAATTCACTGTCCATAAACGTTGGTGTCAGTGGTCTAACACGTTCCTTCACTTTCCGCTTCCCTTCACTTCTTCTCTCCACGTGCCTTTCCAGGCTGCCCTGTTGTTCGTTGGATTCCCTGAGGTTTTGCTTCGCGGGAGGCTTTTGGGATCTCAGTCTTTGGCAGCTCTGTTGGGTGGTTAACCTCATATATCTGTTCTGCAAATTTTGGACCTGCAGACCATTTTATTTTGGGTCACCAAGTTCATTTGGGTTGGCTGGAATCTGCCATAGGCGGATTTCTGGAACTGTTTTTTCACTCTTCAGCTCAAAATCTGCTGTTTATACTACTGAAAATATCTCCCCCGTGAGCGGTGGCATTGTTAAAATCTCTTCTGCGATCAATATATGATAGAAGCTTTCAATAATTCTGGAGGAAATTCCGCTGTACAGTTTTTCGACTGATTCAAAGAATGAAATTTTCTCCACGATGAAATGTGAAGAAAATCTATGACGCACCCAGATTTTGCAGCATGAAAATATCTTCCCTACTGGGCATCTTGCACATGATGCATGGTTGAGAATGGGAGGAGTTTCTGGCCGCTCTGTACTATGGAGGTTTTGAACGATTGGCTCCAGAAAAGCTTGAACGATTGGCTCCAGAAAAGCATATATGTTGGCTCCAGATACACAGTCACGCTGTTTTGAACGCTGTATACGTTGGCCTGTCACATATATATGCTGTCATGGTATTGGTGTCCATATTGGTACATAAGGAAGAGATTTGAAATCTTTTGAGAATGCCCTTTTGAATACAATTTTACTGTATATTGGCAGAAGTATTTTTCTATCAGCAAAAGTAATTTTTTTTACAGAATGCATTCAATCATATGCATGGTGGGAATAGTTCTCACTGGCAAGGAGAACTATCCTGAATGGTCCCGGATGATAAAACACACCCTCATTTTCAATGAGTTGTGGAAAGGAGTGTGTGTCGGAGACGGAGACAATGACCAGTACAACCTACCTCAGACAAGAGCTCGTCATTTGGAAAACAAGAACGCAAGCCTATGCATTAATCGCAACATCTGTAAATGAAGAGGTGAGTCGCCATATTTCGTCATATTCAACTGCCTTTGAAACCTTACAAAAGCTGAAAGAACTCTATGACTCACATTCTGCACTTGAAGTTGTTCAACTCATGATTAAACTCTTCACTCTTGAACTGCAAAATAATGATCCTCTTGCTCTTGCATCTGAAGTAAAGTCTATAATTCATGATATCAAATCCACTAAGGTTGAGCTGGATATTCCTCTTATCGCTTTTCTCAAGCACTTTATCCTACTTACTCCAATTATTTTGAGTCATTGCAAGCAAATGGAAATCTCAAAGATATAACCTTTGACTCTCTTGTGAAAAAGTTTGCTGAAAGAGAGAAAGCTTTTGGAAAGAAGACAGCCCCTGAATCTTCTGAAGAGACTGTGCGCCTTGCTCATAAAGAAAAGCATCATGCTCAAGATTCTACAAGAGGAAGAGGTGGACGAGGAGGAAGAGGAAGATATTTCAGAGGCAGGGGGGGCAGACATTCTCAAGGAGAAAAGGCAGATTTGCACTGTATTCGCTGCAAAAGAAATGGATCACATGATGCCTCTACATGCAAGCTACCATGGGACAAAATTGAGCAGAGAAGAAACCAACAGAAAGGTAAAACTGATGATACAGACAAAGGTAAAGCCCCTGAATCCGCTCACTATGTTGAGGCACAATGTAACATTGGAGTAAATGAAGATTTGTTTAATGCTTCACTTGCTTCCTGGAAAAATGATTGGTTGCTTGATTCAGGAGCAACCTGTCACATGACTCATAGAAAAGATTTTTTGAAGATTTCACTGACAATGTTGATGGAGCAGTATACTTTGCAGATCAGTCAAAAATCAAGCCATCAGGGCTTGGCACAATCAGGCTTAAAATGCCTGGTCTTCCAGACTT
>APFE030080072.1:0-20344 GCA_000404065.3 Pinus taeda
ATCATATGGAGGTGAATGATCGGCTAAAAACAGAGTGGAGGTGATGATAAGAACACGACCAAGGCTCAAAAGTTGGCGATAAGGCATTCCCAATGGTTATTTACCGGTTCATTTTTTAATCAGCTTAAACTCTGGGGGAAACATTTGCTCATGACTTATGTTTATTTTTTAACGAGCTTGAACTATGTGCTAAAACTACTCATGGCGGGTTTATTTTTAAATGATCTTGAACCCTGCAGTAACACTGCTCACCAGTCATATAATAAGGGTGTCTCATTCAAGATGCCAGTTTTAAGGGGCTTGCACCTTTTGAAGCTTTGCCCCGCATCCTTTCTTTATGCAAGCTAGCAAGCGATCAGCCTTATGTGTTTAAAGGGTTAGAGGTCATACAAATTTAAAAAATAAATGGTCGCTCTTCGCCTGCATGCGGAAAGGTTTGCATGCCCCCAGGTATAGGGAAAAATTCCTAGGTTACCATGAAAGTTCCATCTGCGTAGTAGATAAAATGCTTCCTTGGCGATGTCTACCGAAATAGACAAAGGTGAGTGGCATAGAGTTACTCCACTCACATAACTTTAACGAAGGTATCTTATTCCAACCTAATCCCATTTTCCTGTGAGGACGGGTGTGTCAGACTAGTCATATATCGTCCGCGGAAACCTACTCTATACCCAAGGTTTTCTTGCTGAAACAGACCAGGGTGCATACCCCCTGGGTTTCAGTCATATCCCCTTGAATCACTTGTGCTCATCAGGTGGAGGGACTGGAGATCGATGAGACATTCCTTGTGTGAAAAGACCATTTAGGGATGGCATTTGACTATTTGCGATGTGTGAATCGGGGAATGACATTTGGTCTACGAGCTTGACCATTCTGCCTTCGTGCAGAAAACACATTACTCTAAAGAGTGAGGCGACGACGACTCCCATGAAATAAATATAGTCGCGTCAAAGGAGTAGATTATAATCCAAGAGTCCTTGAACTACCATCATGTTCATGTGAACAGTTTTCCTTCTCAAAGTAATGGGCACATTTGGAAGGATCCCTAATGGTCGACTGGTTCCTTTGTCGAAGCCTGTCAGATTTCTCATTTCAGGCAAAAGCGATGGCGAACCAAGTGCTTTCCAAGCAGTTGAGGAAAGGATACTCATAGAAGCCCCTTCATCAATGATGGTACTAGCCATGACCATTTTGTAAGCTTGTACAATGATTCGGAATAGTACGCTAGCTGGTAAACGGGGCCTGCCTAGTAGATTTCAGTCGAAGGAAATGACTAGGTTGCTTGGAGGTGAGACCGAATAGACAGCCAGGTATGACTCTGATGAACTTCCTTCCTATGATAAAGGAATGGGTGGACTGCCCCTAATTTCATCGAAGTCTGTGTTTATGAAAATAATTTGAATGGTGTCATTCTCTTTCTCTTCAGTGACGGTATCATTCGAAGATGAACACTTTGAAGGCAAGACTGGGTCAACTGCCATCTCGACCTTTTGACTTTCATCTAGTATGGATTCAGAGGGTTCATTTTCAATGATAGACGCTTCAACTGACCACAATGATGGGCCAGCCGGATTTTCAACCAGTGGTGGACTTGGCAAGAGTTTTTTATATCCAGGAGGGAGCCGTAGCAGTGAAGCAGGATGGTCATCCAAAACTCTTTTAGCTTCATTAAGGAAGGGACAACAGTGAACGGTGTGATTTCCTTCACACAGTTTACAAGGAAATCTGGGATTCCTTTTCTGTCCAGGTGCTTCACTTTCACTGGTTGATTGTGTGCATTCAACATGATCATCAGAGGTTGATGACACCAAATTGTACAAACGAGGAGACCAGTCCCTTAAGATCCATTGGATGCAGGGATAATCTCGGTGATAGTGGTCTCCATTGCAAATGACACAAGGAGATTTAGGTTTAGACGGTGCGGTTTGAGGATTTTCGCTAGATGACGTTTGGTTGCCCCCATTCGATTTTGGTTCCTTTTTCTTCTTTTCCTTTTTCTCTTTCTGCTTCTTCTTCTTCTCAGTTACATGATTTTTAGCTTTATCAGCTTTATCAAGTGAAGAGGAAGGAGGAGAGGGAGAATAAGATAAGGTAGAAGGTTGGTGGGCAACTCTGGTATCATCTAGTTGCTGACTTGACTGTTCAAGAATTAAGGTATTCTGAATGACATAGGTAGAGAAGAGCTAGACAGGCAAACCAATCGTCAACCCTGAAAGTGACAATGTGGCCATATGGGGTGCACCAACATCTCCCCAAGAGGAGAAGGGACTAGGATTTCCTCTAAGGGGAAATCCTTGGTTGGTAGACTCCATTTTCTCAACCTAAAGACCAATGGGGGAATTTGTGATGTTATTCCAATTAAAATAAATTTTAGACACTTTGACACAACTTGTTTTTTCAATTTTAAAGAGTCGATAAAAACAAAAGATGACTCTAGTCGCCTTCGATTTTTAGTGAGCCTGAAGTGACAAGTGCTCAGAGGAACTTTTCTTTTAAGGATTCTGAAAAGGAGTAAAATAGAATTCTCTGGAGATCTAGGCAGAGGGGATTACCAAACCAATCGCAAAACTGCATAATACTTTTTACGGTACAACAGTCAATCTTCCTGAATTCTGTGTTCAGTTCATTGCGATCAATAGGGCAGCAGACACGACTTCCTAAGGATAAAGGATGCAGCCTATTATGGTCTCCCAATATATACTCGATGGTACATGGGAGCACAAGTCTGTACTGGCACTTTCCATCTCAGAGTGGAGGAATCAACCAACCAACAATGAAAACAACAATTACCAGGTTTTACGAAGCTGGAATACGTCTCTAGCCTAGACCTCTAGATGTTGTGCGTTAGGTTCCAAAGCGTTGTTAGATTCATTAAATTTATTTTAAGTTTATCTTGCTTAAAAACTTGCCTTTTAGGTTCACCGCGTGATGTGTATACAATTCCTAAAATGCAGTCTAAGATGACAAACAAACGTTTAATCTTCTTTTGGCAATGAAAATTCTAGCTACTAAGGAAAGAAAGTTAAGAATCTTTCAACGAAGAGCATAGAGCACACACTAAATGCACCGTCCTAAATCAAACCAAGTAGTCTAAATGCAAATGCACATGCATGTATTTGTTTTAAGCCTTCTTAATGTATAAATGATGATAAGGAAGCTAAGTGAAAATCTAGCTTATTTTCAAAGTGACAATACTCAGCAAATTTCTTTTTAAAATGAAGTGAAGGTAAGAGAGACACTTTGCGATTTCGAAATGAAAATTTCTTTCCGACACTTTAAAAAATACTAATTCAAATCATATACAACAATAACTGTATAATCGACTATCAAGAACAATGGGATTGTCTTATAAAACTGAAAACGACAGATACGACATTTTCAGATCAAGAAACGACAGTTCGACTATGCTACTTCTTTGCAAAAGAGAACTGAAAATGACGCACAATACATAAAAATACTTACAGTTCTTTGCACAATAGAGGCATAATAATGTAAGAGAAGGGGGTTTTCATAGAGATACACTGACCACAGACAGCAAAACTCCTGAATAGGACTGAAAATAGTGAGAAAAAACCAAAGTCTAAAGATAAAGTTAACCTTCCCTGACCATCGCACCTATCACACAGTGAATTCAGTATGCAGCGCACCTACTGCACTCGGGAAAAGTGATGCATACAGACTGCCTTGAAGGCACAGTGCAATGGTACCAGTGCGAGACTTTAAATGAGTTTTTTCTCACAATTTGCAATTCAGTTCAGGGATTTAGGCCGAGTAACTGATGTTCAGTATATGTAAATCACAGGGGTTGATCTAAGGAGGTTACCAGAGCCACCACTTAGGGCAATTAGAATGTTTGCAGATCGATTGTTTAATTCATAAAAAAACCCAAAGATAGACTGAAACAACATTGATCTACTTTGCATTTGTATAACAAATGCAGTTCAAAGGCTAGCTCGCTTGGCTTCAGGCTCCGTCTGTAAGTTTATAAAAGAAACAAATATAGGCTAACAAACAATCTAGTCGCTCCCCAGTGGAGTCGTCATTTTGTTACCAGGAACAGTGTCCACTTGGATGCTGCTATTCCCACTAAGACTGGTAGCTATCTTAGAAACAAACAAGTAAAGTCTACTTTCATTTTTCTTTATGAAAATAGATAAGAGTGGAACAAAGGAGACCAACCTTAGTCTTGCGCTTGATTTCCTTGTTTGATTCCTCTCTTTCCTGATAGAGCTTTGTCGCTTCTTCTTCGTATGCCCAGCTTCAAAGAGCACCTTTGGAATCACAACAACATACTTCTATCGAAGAACAAAGATCTATATTCATAAATAACACAGGACCAGATATGTGTTAACCATACAAATGCATATATAAGCAAACATACAAGAATATGGAGGAAAACTTGAATAGCTTTATTAAGATCAAAAGTAACAAGAGGATTACAACCATATGTTCTGACCCAGTCTCATCCTCCAGCAACAAATCCCTTCTTCACCTCAAGTGAAGCTTAGATCACCCAACACTATGATATTACACCAGAAAACCAACAAAACTTCTCTACAAGATACAAGATTCCAGCCTCTGGATCTCTGTGATGAGGGATCCATATATATATGATTGTAGCGGGCTGAGTCATCTTCTGGGGTCTTGATTTGTGTCCTCTCTCTGATAGTTCTTGATTCAACTTGGAGAATGATGATCTCTTACTCATCCCTAGTTGAAAACAGAGAGGCAAGTGTCATAGGGGAAGCTTCTGGAAGATTCCATGATCTTCCACCTCTCAATTTGTTCCTGCCATTTGTCCATTCCCGACCATCACACCCTATATAGGGGTCATTCAGTATGCATCGCACCCTTTACACTGCGAAGGTGATATGCATCGCACCCTCTACGCTGGGTATTCAGTATGGTCCAGTTTTGATCATTTCCGAGCAATTTTTAGTGGAGAACTTATGGGAGATGATGTAATCAGCTCACCTTGTTCCTTTAGGCAATGAAGCAACACTTTTAGGGACTTAGGAGCCCTCAGTTTATGGACATTTATGATTGGGATTGTAGTGCCCAAAAATGTCTATAACAACTACCACATTCCACCTAACCATGGATTGGCTGAGCCAAACCTCTCTTCATACAATCACCCCTGCTCCATATTCCAAGCATGAATGTGGGACTCATAGAACCCATCAAAAACAAAAATCAATGTGGATGCCACCAGAGTTCTCTTCCTACACTATGAAGAATTTGAATGCCTCCTAGTCTCTCAAGCTTTATCATGCATCTGCAGTCCGATCCACAGATCACTAGGCCCTACACTGGGACATACTCTCCAAGATTTACCATGTGTTCCATCCTAGAATCACTAGGCCCAACAGAGAGAAAATCCACCTCTTGGCTTTACCATATATCCTACCATACACCAACAAGGATTCCTACGCCCACCGAGGCACACAATCTGGCTTTACCACAACCCACACTCTAATTCAGGGGCTACTAGGCTAGTGGCTTCATGCATCCTCAATCCGGTTCAGGGACCACTACCACCATGTTTTTTTCAATTCAGAGATCCACCCCACTTGGCTTCGAATCCAATCCGGTCATCCCACACAAACCTTATGAGAGAACCCATCTCATCAAAGTTATCAAGAAACAACAAGGCTAGGCCGAAAACACTAACATACTTGGAAAAACCCATGCCAACGTAGAAAAGAAACACATACAATCCCATGCATGCAAAATATAGCAAGGAAAATAGACATGCAAGTCGATATCTGCAATGAAGCCCATTGTAGCTACTTGATCCTGGCTTTCCCTGCTTGATCTTTGCTTCCTATTTCCTTATTTTCCTTTCTTGCTCCAATGCAAAAATGCTCCAAGAAAACTCTAAGTATCCAAGAGTATGAGAGAGAGAATAATGAAAGAACTCCAAATCTAACTTTGACAAAATGTTACCAAATGATCCTCATAAACCCTTTTATGAACGAGGCCTCTATTTTCTTTATTTTCCATTATTTTCCTTCATTTTCCTCCTCAGATGAAACATGTGACCTTTCACTTCTTTTTGCTCCTAATTAACATTAGTTTCATAAATAGTTGTGCCAAAAATTCCATTTTGCCTTTCCAAAGCCTTAGCCATTGCCTTTTCCAAAATCCTTAGCCATAAACAACCAAATGAACACCCCCTAGGATGTCTTTCCCAACATTAAGCTTGGAATAAGTATCCCATTCATTCGTGGTTATTGTTTTTGACTTTATTACATGGAATTTTCACCAAGGTTGTTAGAGAACCCTTTCCCTTGGGGGACACTGTCCTTGATGTTCAATCACACATATACCTCAACAACCTGCTAAAGAAGGCATACTTCTTATGGATCTTTATAACGTAGCTTGATGCAGTATTTACAATGAAATATCTCCTCAAGAGAAGAAAATCATGACAACATACTGGATAGTGGAGCTTTATATCACAACTCATTACGGTATTTACAATGATCATCTTGTTGAGTGCCAATCCACATAACATCATAACGTCATGATAACATAACCACATGATATCATAATAACATGATAACATAACCATAATGACATGACACCCATACTGCATAGTGGAGGTTAATAATATAGCTCATTATAGTATTTACAATCATACACAGGTGTACATATATCAACATCATCAAAGTTATAGATACCAAAACATATGCAAAATCATATACCAAAACATATATCAAACATATACTAACATCATATCTAGGCATATAACAAAACATCATATACCATATATCAACCATCATAAAGCATATATCGATCACCATAAATCATATATTAAACCGACATAAAGAAAATACTAAGCTGCCATGAAACATATACCAAGCCATCATAAGAAAATACTAAACCACCATAAAGAAACTATGAAACCACCATAAGAAAATACTAAACCACCAAATCAAAGTTTCTTTGCCTCAACCTGAAAATAAGGAAGGATACATGGTGTTGGGTTGTGTTATATTCTTTCCACGACTAACCTATGTAGTGAACTGGGGGGTTAGAGGGGGGGCAGAGCCCCACCTTTTTTGCGCCGATTCAGCAGCGGGGGGGTCACAGGGGGGCGGCAGCCCCCCCTGTCTGGGGAGTTTGATGAGGGCGAGTAGCCCCCCTCTACGGGGTCTGGGGCAGCGCCCCAGGAAATTATTTTTTTGGACCCTATATTAGGTTGGGCGAACCTACTTATGGTTTTCGATCCATGGTATTGGATACTTCGGCATGTATAAATATGTATTGTAACATTGAAAGCAACATAATTAAAAAATCAAGCTGGTAGTCTCGGTTTTGGGATCCAGTGGGAAATCTCTATGTATATGTGTTTTATGTGTTATGCTCTCACATTTTTATTTTTCCTGTGATTTAGAATTCGTATGCAGGTAATTTGTTTACGGGGTTAAAACCTACACATGGCCTGTATCTAATCTATCATCTCCCATGTAGCTTCATCGGGCCCAAAGTGCTTCCACTACACTTTTACTTGCTCGATTGCTCGGTTCCGGAGCATGAGCACCTTTTTCTGCAATATACACTAAGGCTCCGACTGGAATTCTCCATCTGGTTCCACCTGCAATAAAGACCAGTCAAGCACATGATCAGTGTCCTTACCATACTTCTTAAGAAAAGATACATGGAAAACTTCGTGGAATTTCAATGTCGGAGGCAGTGAAAGTCAATAGGTTACTTGCCAAATCCTCTCAATGATACCGAAGGGTCCACAAAATCATGGTGCTATCTTGGCACATGAACCAATCTGCAAGGATATCTTCTTCAGTTTTGATGCGAAAGTACATCTATTCCCCAACCTGGAACTCCTTGAACAACCTATTCCTATATGCATAACTCTTCTACCTATCCTATGCTGCCTTGCGATTCTTCCTGATCACCTGCATCTCATGTTCCATGTCTGCAACAATATCTAGTCCAATCAATACTCTGCTAACCGGATCATTCCAACTAATGGGAGTGTTACAACTCCTCCCATACAATTCCTCAAAAGGGCTCATCCTCATTGACTGCTAATAACCATTGTTGTATGCAAACTCGACCAAATGGAGATACTCTCCCCCCTTCCTCTGTTGATGCATCACATACATCTTCAACATGTCCTCTAATATCTTCCTATCCATCTGTCCATGGATGATAAGTTGTCCTGAAGGCCAACTCGGTGCTCAAACCTGCAAATAACTCATTCCAAAACTTGGAAGTGAACTTTATGTCCCTATCTAACACAATATTATTTGGGACACCATGTAGTCTAACCATTGATTAGATGAATACCTGTGCCACATCACTAGCTGAGAATGTAGACTTCATCGGAACAAAGTGTGCAACCTTTGTTAACTTGTCCACAATAACCATGATGGAATCATGCTGTTTCACTATCTTCTATAACCTTGTGACAAAATCCACCAAAATGACCTCTGATTTCTGCTCAGGAATAACGATCAGCTGTAGTATTCAACCTAGATGTTTGCACTCTAATTTCACTTGCTGACAGACGAAACATCTAGCCACAAACTCTGCTACATCCCTCTTCAGATTCAACCAATAGTAATATCTCTTCACCATTTCACTATCTTCTGATAACTTGGGTGACCCGAATAAGGTTTCATATGAAATTCCCTGAAGATCACCTTCTTGAGCATGTTGTTATCCAGTACATATATCCTGTCTTGGAACTTGACCAATCCCTCTATTGTAATACAATAGTCCATGCCCTGTGCATCGACACTTGCACCTATACCTGTACTTGTGCCTGTACTTGTACTACCACATGTACATGTACCACTACATGTACATGTACCTATACTTGTACCATGACCTGTACCTATACCTATACTATCACCTTGTGCACAATCTCCATGTACTTGACATCCTGTTGTCCTGCCTGCAAGATCCTATGTTGTAATTTTGTCCCATAGGAGATCATAGCTGCCAAGTGTTGTAGTTGTACTCATCTACTGAGAGCATCTGCCACCCTATTCTCTTTACCCTTGATGTACCTAATATCTAAGTCAAACTCGTTGATCGTGACCAACCATCTAGCCTGCCTGGCATTCAGATTTGGCTGGTCAAACAAATACCTCAACCCAGTGTGATCATTCATAAGCACAAACTGCTTGCCAAGAAGATCGTGCCTCCACATCTTCAACGCATGTATAATAATTGCTAACTCAAGATCATGTGTCCGGTAGTTTTGCTCTTTCTTGTTTAGTTTCTGGGACTCATAAAATACTACCTGTCCATCATGCATAAGGACTCCACCAAGCCCTCTCTTGCAATAATTTGTTCATACCACAAATGCTTTGTCCAGATTTGCAATCTGTAGCACTAGTGCATGCGTCAGTAACTTCTTGAGCTGCTCAAAGCTAGTCTCACATTCTTCAGTCCATTCGAACTTCTTACCTTCCCTATGTAATGATGTGGTAGGATAAGAAATCTATGTTAAGTTCCTGATGAACCTCCTATAATAGCCTGCCAGACCCATGAAAGATCTCACCTCATCCAGACTCTTAGGAGCTACCCACTCCATGATTGCCCTTATCTTCTCTCAATCTACTGCAATGCCCTCCTCAGAGGCAACATGTCCCAAGTAGTGTGCCTCAGTGTAAAAGAAACTCATGAAACTCATGAACTCAAGTACCTAGTCCTGAACGTAGTCTTGTATATGTCCTCCTCTTTGATGCATACCTGATGGTATCTGGATCTCAAGTCAATCTTTAAGAACACTGCTTCTCCCTTCAACTTATTGAACAAGTCATCAATCCTAGGCAAAGGATATTTTTTATTTATAGTCACTTTGTTGAACTACATGTAATCAATGCATAATCTGAGGGTACCATATTTCTTCCTCACAAACAAGACTGGTGCACCCCAAGGTGATACACTTAGCCTAATGTATCCCTTGTCCAACATTTCCTTCAGCTGTAACTTTAACTCAACCAACTCAGGTGTGCTCATCGTGTAAGGTGATTTCAATGTTGGAGCTTCCCCTAACACTAACTCAATCGAACATTCTACCTGACTGTGAGGTGGCAACTATGTAATGTCCTCATAAATTACATCCTGAAACGATTGCAACACTGGGTACCTATTCAAAATATCTGCATCCTCAACCTCCTTACTCTTATCACTAGAAATTGTACTACAAATAGCTTACATCCTTTCATGCAGCTACACTTTGTTTGCATAATTGTCACCATCCTAACTGATGTGGCCTTCTTCTTACCCTACAAGATTCTTGTTTCTCCATTGTCATCAACACACTCAATAGCTTTGTCATAACAATCAACCTTCGTTCTATGTAGATACAACCAATCGATGCCCAATAACATAATATATGAACCCAACGGTAATACATTCATATGTGATGTTGTAGGCATACCATTTAAATCAAATGTGCAACCTCTTAACCAATGATGAACTCACTTCTTTGTATCTGTATCCAACTGTGCTAACTAAGACTTTGCATGCAATTCCTTACTCAAACCACACTTATCCACCAAGTCAGGACTAACATAGCTATAATTGGATCCAAGTTCAATAAAAAAGAAATAACTTGATCACAAAGCTTACTGTCCATCTCAATGATAGATTCCTGGTGTTCTTCTTGTCCGTTATCCATTGCTTCATAGATACATCGAATACTCTGATCAACATCCCCAATAGTCTATGCCTGCTGTGCATTGTATAACTTAGGCCTTCCACCCTAATGTTGCAGACAATATCTCATAAGTTTCTCCTCACCACATGTCCAACACTCCAACCGACCAATGCCCTCACCTCTATGTTGATGCTGCTACTGTGGCCCATGTCCCTATCTAGCTACATTAAATCTCTTTTGTGGTGCCACATTTTCTTTTCCATCTGCATGTTGAGGCCTTTTCCTCTTAGGATACTATTTACCTCTACCTTTTTCTCTTCCTTTCCATCCATGTTGAGATTCATTATTACACTTTGATTGGTCATAACGATGCTTCAGTTTCCAAATGACTTCCTCAAGTGACCGAGGCTCATCATACTCAATCTGATCTCTAAATGCTAATGGAAAACCACTGACATATCTATGAAATTTAGCATTCTCATTAGTAAGATATGGTACATACCTCAATAAATCAAGAAACTTGGTCATATACCCTTTGTCTGTCACTGACCCAATCTTTCATAGAATTCTTTAGCCTTGCTATCGTAGTACCTTTCTGACAAGTACTTCTTCCTAAAAAGCATATTGAATTCCCACCAACTCAAATCATATGTTCTGATGTCTCTAACCCACTTGAAAGCTTCCCACCAGATGTATGCTTTAATTTTCAAGCTAAAGATAACTATCTAGGCCTTCATGTTATCTTTGTACTCATGGAACTTAAATAATTTTTTCATGCCAGGTATCCAAGCCTCTGCATCTTCTAGCTTCTTCACATCTCCATCAAAAGTAGGTGGTTTTGATTTCTTGAATTCATCCAATAAGTATCCCTTATCATTCCTCTTATAAGGATGATAGCGACAACGATCATGATGTCTATCAAAACCAAAACTTGAATAAATCCTGTACTCACTGTCCCTCCTTTCTATGGTGTCCAACACCCTGCCACTCTCACTATATCAGATCTGTCTGACTTGTGTCTACCAGGAGATCTACTACCATATGCCCCATTAGTTTTATCCTCTTTTCCATGGACGATCTAATGTGGCCATTTTCGCTACAAGTCTGATAAACTCTAAAGAAGTATAGCATTAATCTCTACTTGCTTCTCTTGTGCCTATATGATCTGATCATTATCTTCCTTAAACTCCTTATCTCTTCCTTCAAGCTTCTCAGTGTATCAGCCAAATTAGAAGTATACCCCACACCACGCTACTCATCTGATGCATAGGGAGATTCTACGTAGTCTACAACCTTTTTATCCATTTGATCTCTTTCTTTTTGTAATGCATAATATGCCAAACAAACCAAATCACAATAAACCAATGTACCTTAGTATAGCTTGGGGAGGATACCTTGTCTGCAAGATCACCAAAATCAGCATGAAACATGTATAAAAGAATCATAACAACATATAAACATACACAAATAAATGTATCAACACATAAACATCACTCTAACTAGGACACGATCATTAATGCAAGGCCATATCAACAATGCATGCTATGACATCGTGCATGACAACAACCATTACTCCATTGTATGCATTTCCACATGCAACCGACAATATGCATAAGCAATACCTAACCAACAACAAATATGCATAATCGCATGTAGTCGAACGTGATCGGTCAATTCTTGTAATCAACCTACAAGACTAATACATGTAATTAAAATACTCAAAATGTAACCTAACATACAAATATGTAAGTAGACAACGTAAACTCAACATGTAAGTGACAAATAGCCATATACAGTCAGTCACATACTCATGTCAATTACTCTTCATGAAATCAACATCAAATTCTCCATGATAACCATACTACAACCCTAATCCATCATCTAGCAAATGCAACAAGTATATAAGTGTAAGAGACACACATGCAACTAACATGCATGCATGACTAACACATTCAACCCATTTAGTCCGAGAGTTGAACAATGCTCTGATACCAGTTTGTAACACCCTCCTCCCACATTCACCTAATTAACCATGCCAACTAGGGTAAACATGAGACAAGAGGCTACTATGATCATATTCAACCTCCTAGGTAACAACCTTAAGGAAGTGGAATCAATCGAACATATATGTAACACCCTCCTCTCACATCCACCCAAGTAACCATGCCATCCAGGGTAAACATGAGACAAGAGGCTACTATGATCAGATTTGACCTCTTAGGTGATCTTGAAGAAGTGGAATCAAAAGAACATCACACAGAGTCATTTAAGATCATCAACAGAACCCTCAGGAGACAAGTCAACCACTCAAACATCCTGTCCTTGGGTCCTACTATTGTTCTAGACCTCTTAGGCCATAGTTTCTCTCATGCTATGGGCAAGAGGGCAACCAGAGACCTAATTTCGCTCTCATAGGCCTGCCTAGCTGTGAATGTGGACCAAACTTGCCATTTTTATGCCAGTAACCCTAGGAATTAAGCTAATTTTTTAGGCCCAAAGCCCAGGCCACTGCCCAAATTGGAATGAAAGCTCATAATCAAGTAAAGTACAGGGAAACAATGATGCAAAATTAAATATTTGATCAAGACCTTAACTAGATCCATACTAGCCATGACAGACATTTCATCAAACATATTTTCAACATGTAACCTACAGGTGTAAACAACATAATTAAGTGTAGGGATCTCATACTTATCTGAGAATCGCCATGAACCATTGTTTCCTCATGTCATTTTCTGCCTTATCACATATTAGGTCATAGATACCATATCCATTCAAATACAAGTGAAAACATGCTGAGAGCCAAGCATAGTTGTTACCACAAGATATACATCTAACCAACATAATAGGAACATAATTACAATGAAAATATCAGCCATCAAAATCCAATATATATATTTATATATATATATAATATATATATAATATATAGATATGTATATATATATATATGTATATATATAATATATTATATATATATATATATAGATATGTATATATATATGTATATATATATATATATGTATTATAATGTATATATATGTATATATAGTATATATATATGTGTAATATATATTGTAATATATATATAGTGTATATATATATATATATATATATATATATATATATATATAAATATATATATATATATATCTATATATATATATATATATATATATATATATATATATATATATATATATATCAATGCATTTACACTTGAAAATCAATGGAAGTAATTTCTCATTAATCAATGCAATGAATCAACCGTGACAGGACTACCACATTCCACCTAACTGTAGATTGGATGAGCCAAGTCTGTCTTCATCCAATCACCCCTGTTCCATATTCCAAGCATGAACGTGGGACTCATAGAATACACCAAAAAAACTAATCAATGTCGATGCCACTGGAGTTCTACGTCTACACTGTGAGGAATTTGAGAGCCTCCTAGTCTCTGAGGCTATACTGTCCATCCGCAGTTTGATCCAGGGATGACTAGGCCCTACACCGAGATATACGCTCCAAGCTTTACCATGCATTCCATCTTGGAATCACTAGGCCCAAGAGAGAGAGAATCCACCTCTTTTCTTTACCATATATCCCACCATTCACTGGCAAGGATACTTAGGCCCACCGAGGCACACAATCTGGCTTTATTGCAAGCCATAGACTTGTTTAGGGGCTACTAGACCAATGGATTCATGCATCCTCAGTTCGGTTTAGGGACCACTACCACCATGTGTTTGTCAATTTGGAGATCCACCCCACTCGACTTCGAATCCAATTCAGCCACCCCACAGAAACCGTATGAGAGAACACATCTCAACAAATATATTAAGAAATGGCAAGGCTAGGCTGAAAATATTGTCACACCAAGCCAAACCCATGCCATGGTAGAAAGGAAACACATGCAATCCCATGCATGCAAAATCTAGCAAGGAAAATACACATGCAAGTCGATACCTACAATGAATCTTGCTGTAGCTTCTTGATCCTACCTTTCACTGCATGATATTTGCTTCCTCTTGCCTTCTTTCCCTTTCTTGCTCCAATGCCAAAATGCTCCAAGAAAACACTAAGTGTCCAAGAGTATGAGAGATAGATAATAATGAAAGAAATCCAAATCTAAATTGACAAAATTTTACCAACTAATCCTCATAAGCTATTTTATGAATGAGGCCTCTATTTTCTTCATTTTCCATTATTTCCCTTCATTTTCCCCCTCACATGCAACCTGTGACCTTTCACTTCATTTTTCTCCTAATTTCCATTATTTTCATAAATAATTGTGCCAAAAATGCCATTTTTCCTTCAAAAGCCTTATCCATTTCCTTTGCCAATTTACATAGCCATAAATAAAAAAATGAACACCCCCTAGGATGTCTTTCCCAACATTCAGCTTGGAATAAGTGTCCCATTCATCTGTGGTTATTGTTTTTAATTTTATTACATTGAATTTTCACCAGGGCTATTACAAACTACGAGTGGATATGGATAACCATGATTGTGAGTGTTATAGATGAATATCTTTGGGCATGTTGATTATGGTTGACCATGTTGAGCATTAATCACTATGGCTAACCATCTTAGCCATGGTTGATTATGGGTGACAACCTTGACCATGGTTGACATTGGTTCACCATCTTGGCCATGGCTAAGAAAGGATTAACCATATTCAATGTGGTTTACCATGGGTGACCATGTTGTTTGCATCAAGCACATTAGAAGTGGTTGATATATGTTGATCAAACGTGTCTGACCATGAAGGCAATATATGACCATGTTTGGCTATGGTTGACTAGGACTTTCATTGTGTCATTTGTGACCATCTTTGACTATTATGTTTTTGTGAGCATGTTTGACATGGTTGACTATGGTAAATTATGGTTGACCATGTTTCCTATGTTAGTTATGTTCCTCATGGTTGAGTATGGTTAATTGTGATGAATGTGATTACTATGGTGACCATGTGATTATGTTGACTATGGTTGACCATGTGGCTATGATTCACCATGGTGGACCATCATGACCATGCTTTACCATTGTGACATTGAGAAATTGTGACCATGCTTGACCATGTTGACTATGGCTAACCATGTTTAGATTTGTTTGATAATGAAGACTATGTCTAGCCATGTTTGGCCATGGTTAATTATAGGTGACCATTATGCCATCATCACATTATGACACTAAGACATGGATGTCCAGTGTAGAATCAATACTTTATTCATCACATTATGATGATGATGTTTATTCATTACATTATGATGTGAACCTTTTTGATTACATCAGGTTGTGAGACCTTTTTCAACATGTTGTGACATTGTTATTTGTTCATCACATTGTTATCTAGTGCTTTTCTATTCACCACGTTCTAGTGTCAATTTTTCTTCATCACATTACATTATGGATTTTAGTTCATCACATGTGACATCAATTTTTTTAATCGCATTGTGATATTGATTTTTACTCATCAAATGTGACATCAATTTCTATTTTTTGCATTGCAATGTTGATTTTTGTTCACCACATTGCAACATTGATTTTTGTTTGTTACATTATGAATATCTTAAAATTGGCAAGATAAAAATATACAAAGCCCTAACTAAAAGGAAAAAAAGGCAGTATATTCGTAAAAGACAAGAGAATCTCTTACACCTCTCTAAGGTAGCTCCTAGGAAATTCTGGAGGCAGATTCTAAATAGGAAAAATAAAGATAATAAAAAAAATTCTTTACACGACTGGAATTTCTATCTTAAAAAGCAATCTCCAAATGTCATGGATAAATTTGAAACCCTGCTCACAACGAAAGAAGTTTTCTCATTAAAAGACATTGATTTTGTGGTTAATTGCTTGGCTAATGGGAAAGCTAAGGACATTGAAGGTTACCAAGTGGAATTCTTAAAAATTGGAGGTCCTGTCCTCATCCCCCACATTCACAAGATTTTCAATTAAGTGGTCAAGCAAGGGTTCCCTAAACCATGGACTCAAAGCCTCATTATCCCTATTTTTAAAAGTGTGGATACAAATAACCCCTCTAATTATCAGACAATTATGATTAGCCCTCTCCTAGCCAAGTTATATGGTATTATTTTGGAAAGGAAGTTGAGCATATGGCTTGAAAATGAAGGTAAGCGGGCTAAAAGCCAAGTGGCTTTTAGAAAGCAACACTCAACAACAGACCACCTCATTACGCTTAGGATCGTTGTGGAGGAATGCAGCAATGATAAATCCAATCTCTTTTGTTGCTTTGTGGATTTTAGAAAGGCTTTCGATATGGTTCTTAGAAACAACCTTTGGAACAGATTAGAAGAGCTAAAGGTTCCTTTTGAGTTGACAGTTGTCGCTATAAGGTTATACGAGAATGTAATTGCCAAGTTAAAGAGAAATGAGGGGTGGTTGAAAGATATTAAGTGTAATATCGGAGTTAAACAAGGTTGCCCCCTCTCCCCTACCCTATTTGGCATTTACATCGACAAGCTAGAAGGTTGTTTAGAGGAAGCAGGATGTTCTGGCACGATCTTAGCTGGGATAGTCATCATCCTTCTTCTCTAAGCTGACGATATTGTTCTCCTTGCAAGGTGCCCATCTGATCTTGATAAGAAACTTATACTTCTTAAGGATTTCTATTCTACCATGGGTATGATTGTTAACACTGACAAAACAAAAGTTATGATTATCAAATCCAAGAAGGACACTTATGCTAATTTTATGTATGACAATAGTAACTTGGGGGAAGTGTCTTCCTACAAGTACCTACGAATTGATATTCATCACAAGCTCAACTAGAACTATAACATTGAGAAAAGGATTAATGGGGGATGGCAAGCTTATTTTGGTCTTGAAAATAATTGTAAAACAATAAACCTCATAATGTGGGATAGAAAGAAGTTCCTCTTTGAAACTTTGGTCACTCTGGTTATCTTATATGGATGTGAGGTTTGGGGTTGTAGCATCTCTAGATAATCCAGGAGAAAGATTGAGCAAATCCAGAAGCGTTTTATAACATATAACCTCAAAATTAAAAGCAACACGCCCTATCCTATTCTCCTTATAGAAGTGGGTCTTTCCCCTATCAAGAGCCTAGCTATGACTAGGCTTTTGTTGTACAAGCACAAACTTAATAACATCGGAGACCATAGACTTCCTAAGCAAGGTTTAAATTCCAGCCAAAACCACCTAAGGCTCAAACGAGATTGGTATAAAGACATCAGGGCCTAGTTAAACCATTGGGAGATCGACAAGAATGTTGCATTGCAAAACATTAATAACATTAAAAATATTGTTACTTCTAAGTTCAAAGAAAAAATGTGGTGTGAGAAAGATTTAGCAGCTAAAAGAAAATTAAGATATTATAAGGAGGTCATCAACCCACCCTAGAAGATCAAAAGTATCTCTCTGTTTTAACTAGCTCAAAGAAGAAAATTTATATAGCCAAGATTAGAACGAACTCTCATGATCTCCATAGTGAAACAGGTCGTTGGGCAGTTCCTAAAACACCATGGATGGAAAGGTTCTATTATCTCTGTGAGAATACGAACATCGAGGATGAAAATCACTTCCACTTAGAGTGCCCCACGTACAACCACATTAGATCTCAGTTTCAAAATCTTTGTTGCAATACTGACCTTCCTAGCCTTTTACGTTGTCAAAATTACAGTGAGATTGGGAGGCTTCTCTCCAAGCTTTTTGAGCATAGGAATAAAATCTTAAATCAAACTAAATAATTCATTTCTTTAAGTTCGATAGACCAAAGTTTGGTCTCAGTGGACGTTAACCACCATCTTCATCATAATAAAAATAATAATGAATAATATAAACATTTTGTTTTTTTTAATATTTGAAAATGATTATTTATTTTAAAGGGATTAAAATAATTATAAAAATTAATTAAATAACTATGATGTTACGAAAATTAATGAGGGTAATGATTTATTTTTGGAAAATAATATTAAAATAATTAAATGTCCACGATTTTACCAATTTGCACCATATATTTTTGTTCAAATATCAACCACTCCATAATGGCAATTTTATCAACTTGCACTTTATTTTCGTTCACATCGATTACCGAGTAATAACTGCCAAAAGGTTTACTATGAATTTTCTAGCACTATGCACGAGATAAAATCATAACCGTATCATGTGTTCTGATTTATTGGTGTTTTCATTTAAGGTTGAAATTTTAGAAGAAATTTATGAGAAACTTGTTTCACAACTTCATCCCACGGATATTTTTTTTAACATTTCAAATGAAAAGAACCACATAACCCTATCATCAACTTCTAGAACTTGAGGTTTAGTGTAAATTTAGTGTAAATATAATTAAATTCATTTAAAAATATTAAATTCAAGTTTAAATTAAGGTTTTGAATTATTTAATTTAAGTTTTATTGATTAGTAAATTAAGATATTTTGTTAATTGTAATGTTGATTTGTGATATTGAGGAATCCAGTCTTACCCATTAACAATAATAATGTTTTATTGTAATGGTAATGTTTTTTTTAGAAAAATATCTAGTAAATATATATAAATATATATTTTAAAAAATGTTTTTATTTCCAACCCCCAAATATAATTTTATAAAAAAAATTGAAAATATATTTCTTTATTAGTATGTTAAAAATATTTTAAAAAACAAGTTTTTCCTTTTATTTACTTTAATTTTATTATTTGAATTAGATAACATTTTTAATTATTATTAACATTCTTTACCATATTATAATATTAATATAATATATGAGTGATTTTATTTTTAAAAGAATTATATATTAATTAAATAAATCTATATTAATTATTTCTGAATATTTAACGGAATCTATATATATTTGAAATTTTGTTTTAGTTGGATTGTTTATTATTTTCAAGTATTTTTTTATCTTCAGAATGCTAATAAATGCGTTGATGTGGTGAAAAAATAATTGGTGGGAGATACTTTGCAAGCATTCATGGCACCCACTTTCTTATACTAGTTGTCTTTAGTGTGATTTTTTGGAAGTTTTTTTGGTAGGTTTTTCTGGTCTAATTTCTCTAAACTCTGGCACGAATTTATTGAAATTACAGGTTTGTTGGATACCCCATATATACAATAAAAAACAGTTTAAATAACACAAATCAAGATTTCACCTCAATTTTTACACCAGAATTCCAAAAAATCACACTAAAGACAACTCCCTTATTATATGAATGGTTATTAATCATTGTACTTTATACACTTAACCAAAACCCTTACATATTTAATTTTCGATAACAAAGATAAAAAAATAAAAGATAAAATCTCAGTCAAAAGTAAAAACAAAAATAAGAAGTCAAAATCTTATTGATTAAGGATGCTGCCTAAAATATTTGCTAGAAGTTTTTGGTTTCGTGATAATAGTATCATTATATTATAAAATAAGAGTTAAGTTATTCATAATGTATATAATATTTTCAAATATTAATAAACAATAATAAAATTTTAATTAAATTATAAAAACTTGACATCTGGATTTAAAAGAGAAGCACACTACGAGTAATGTACCTATTATAAAAGAGTAAGTGAATGAATTGCACTACACCTCGTATGCAACAACTATAATAACAGTGTGTAACCAAACATCAAGGATACCAGCGGTATCTCTGTTTCAATTTCAAATGAGAAGAATAACAACCCATGCATTTATTTACTAACAGTTCAATGCATTCGATTCTTGTGGAATTTA
>APFE030080076.1:0-69092 GCA_000404065.3 Pinus taeda
GCTATCCCGCTCCGTATCCCCTTGTGACCAAGAAAACGCAAGAAAGCCTCAAACTGTGACTCCATGCCCAATGGTTCAAAACTTATCACACCTTACCTTGCCTCTTTGTTCGAGAATCCTACCTTCCTTCCAATCACAATCAACACTCCCTTGAAGTCAGAAAGCTAGCCTAAAATCATCAACTAAGGTTGAATCAAAAGGAGAGAGCCCTCTCCGATAGCAGGTGGGCTAGAACCTGCAATCAGAAGATTGGTTTGTGGTTACCTCGGCCATATCCCTATTAGGAGCCTAGGGACAACCTGAGTGATACTATAATGGCGACTCCACTGGGGACCTCCTCAGATAAATCAATGCAACCAGTCTGCAGCCTTACAGAGGAAGAAACCGACTTGTAAAAGCCTCGGTCGACCTGTATCTGTGTACTCCATTGGGGATTCAAGCGCTCTGTTCATCTTTAAACCCCACTGGAGAAAGTGCTCCTGTTCTTCAAAGTTTGTCACGCTTAGTTATGATCTTTGATGGTGGACAGAGATCAGGCACTTCAGAGTCTAGGCATCCACCTGGCGACTCCACTTCAATTTCAATCAAAGGCTCCACTGAGGAACGAACCAAATGTTACAGCCAAGTGCTCCATGTATTAACAATAAGAGAGAATGACCGAATCCTGGGAGGAACTTCCATTTGATGAAGCTTTAGATGAATGCAGAAAAAGTTTATCAGAGTTTGAGCTTAATGAAGAATTTTTTAGAGCGGTATTGTCAAAAATACTAGGCGGCCGGAATAAACATTTTCTTGAGTTGGTTGTGGAAAAATATGAGAATGAAATTGAAATCTTGGGAGCTCAGAGACAGTCTTATGATTTCCGCAACCCTCAAGAGTTTTACCAAAACCTTCCTCCTCCAGTTCACAAGGAAATAGTGCTATCTCCTGAATTACAGTTTGAGTATGATCTGGGTTCCAAGGGAAAGACAGAAGGATCAGCTGCTAGGCTCATTACCAAAGATGCAGCTACTTCGTCTGACCCAAAGAACCCGGAATCATGCCGAAGTCTCCCTTCCCCTATTCAGGAGGAAGCACTGTTGCCTGAGGACCTGCAGATTCTGTATGATTCAATTTTCAAGGCAAAAACAGAAGGACTAACTTCTAGGATCATTACCAAGGACGCAACCACTCCATCTGACCAAGAAGATCCTGAATCATGCCGAAGTCTCCCGTCCCCAACTCAGGAGGAGATGCTGCTACCTGCTGATTCACAAACTCTGCATGATTCTATCGACAGGACAAAGACAGAACGGTCGACTGCTAGGCTTACCACCGAGGACGCAGCCGCTCCGTCTGACCAAGAAGAATCAGAAGAAGTTCTCTCACAGGGTAAGTTTATTGATCCCATTGCAGACTACATGGAACTTCGGCTTAACCCAATTTTGTTAACGTGTTTTCTCAGTGAAGACCACATACTTCAACAGCAAGTGGTAGATGCCACAATTTTGGTTATAAAAGCATATACCCGAATAATGCTTTTACATTCAGAAACTATCATTCAACAAGTTCATCTTGTTTCACAGTTGCTTAAATGGCTGCACTGGTTGTTTGATTTCACCTAACGGCAAAGTAACCGCTGGTTAGGGTAGGTAGGTAGAAGGAATAAAGCGGCCAGAGAAAACAAGTTTTGCAGAAGACAGCAAGAAACTAAAAACCAAGGCATTCTGCCCTGCTGTTCTTGACTTCTCACAAGGAGAAGCCATCCCCGAGTGGAGCCACTGTTAGCTTCCTGCTGCAGCAGGTTATTCATTTTTCATGATTGGCATTTTACAAGCCAAATATGTCATACTTTGCTTGCTGCAACGCTCCATATTTGTTTAGCAGTCTCCAAGTGAAGAAGGCTACTTCAAGTTCATCCAATTGCCTTCAAATTTTGTAAAGTTATCCCGGTATCGCCATTTTTCAGTTAAAGGGAGGTCCAAACAATTTAAGCTTAGTCTCCCTAGGTTTAAATTTCCTGTTTTAGAATGTAGAGATTGTAAATCTGTCCAAACAGTTTAATCTTGGCATATTCTTAGATAGGTAGAGAAGCAAAGGAGCCCAACAGCTTAATCTGGGCTCTGGAAGAAATAAGGGTAGTATGTAGATAGGAAAGCATCAAAAGAAAAATGAATGACGGGTTTGCAAGTCTAAGTACACCCCCAAACAAAAGAAGAAAAAATGCTAGGTAAGTAGGCTGGGTAGGTAGTTCTGAGGTCGTTGAATTGCTGATCAGTTCCAGGTTTTTCGGTGTCATATCATTCAGGACATAATCAACAAGGATTTGTATGCAAGAAGCTCAAAAGAGGTATAACTGACTCCCCTTCTCTGTTCTCCCCACTCATTAACTAACTTCCCCAAAAGAGGTCAAGATCTGCTTGACACCTCTTAAGTTCCATCATCTTCATAACACTGGCTTAAGTAAAGATCTGCTTTATTCAAAGTTGTTCCATCTTTTCTCCCAAAGTATGGTCCTACCCCCTTGTAACAGCCTAAGATCTCCCGAACTTAGCGCTTTCTTACCATCTCCATATTAACCACTAACATTATTATTTAGCTCCCTATTCTTCCCATCCCCTTATTAGTATTAAGTAAAACCCCCCTACGTAATATCCCTCCCCCTGGTTGAAAAATAACCATAAGTACTCCTGGGAATTGCTCAGTTTATCTGAAACTGAGCAAGAAGCCTTGACCTCCAAAACCACCTCCCAGATACAAGGGACTCCTTCCAAAGTATAAAATCCCTCTGAGGAAATCAGACCCCTTCTGAAACCTCCAATGCCCTTCACACCCACTTACCTGCTCTTTCCTCCCAAGATTACACTCTAGAGAACCTTAAAGCCTGAATCGCATCGTAACATCGCACTGTCATCTCCATGCAGGTCATCACCCATCCGTCTCCGCCGATGCGATATTGCGATATCACCATCGGTAGTCGCAAGCGCCGAGTGTCGAACCCAAGCACCCCCGTTCCCCGCCGACGCGATATCGCGATATCGCATTAGAGTTTCTTCATCACATTACCTCCAGTATCTCACCACGTCGCTCTGTACCAGGGACCCACAGCTGACGTCATCCACCATACAGCTGATGCCATGGTTACGTCAGCAGCCAGAAAGCCGAAACTTCGCGCAAGAAGAAAAATTGCACTTCGGAGCTCCAGATCGAGAAATAGAGGCAGTTTCCGATGCGCGATTAGGCCATTTCGAGGAATCTTCAGGGAATCCTCTGATTTCTTAGCCCATTACGCGCTGAAAAAGCCCGAAGCTCGCCCAATCATGCCAAAAGGATCCGGTTTAAAGACAGAAGCAGATCAATCACAGAGTTTAAAGTGTATCAGATCAAATCATCAGGCATCAAGCGTGTCAAAGAGTATCAATCGATGGCGGGAGCCATCAATGTAGCGGAAAAGAGTATCAGCGAATATCTTGAGCAGTGGCCCGAAGCAGGGGAACATTTAATATCTTCCAGCAGATTCATAGAAAGAGGGCGAAACTACTTGAAGCTCTCAAATCGTAATTATTGCACATTCAATTCACACCAGAGCCGAACTGCAGTTCCTGAAGCACAACCACTCCAGCAGCACCTCATCTAGTCCCCAAGGGCCACCTCGTCACCTGTTCCGATCCAGCTGCCCCGAGCACAGCCAAAAAGATTTACTTGCATTTAATTCCAGCAGCACTTAGATTTTTGAAGAGTTCTAAGCAGACCTATCAAGGTCACTTGTAATGATGTCTTTCTGATATTTTGCTTATAAATACCACCGTGAGCACTGTTGTGAGGGGTTGGTTGGTTGGTAGTAGTTTTTGGTCAGTCTTCTTTCCAGCATTTTCTCCGAGCAAAGACTCGCACTGTAGCTGTCATAATTTCCATAATCAAAGATTGCTGAAAGCATGGATTTCAAAACTACTTGATGTTTTCTCTTGGCCAAGGAATGATCACGGAATTCCTGTGCTTCTACATGATCCAATAAGTGTTCCTTTCCTCTGTTTAATTTTATGTTTTTTACCACCTTTCCGCCTTTCTAAATTGCAGGAAAAAAGAATAGCTTGAGATTTGTTTCATTACACCTTAAGTTCAATTTCTGCGTTTCTCAATTTTTTCTTCAGAAATAGTTATGAGCTTGTATTCTTAAATGATCTGGTTTATGCTGTTTCTTTCACATATGAGTGCATGTCTTAGGAATTCTTAACTGCTCCTGGATCCCATTCATCCATTTCTCCCCTTTTTCAGCATGAGGAAATGATTTTCCTTTGCCTTTCATCCCTAATGTTCACTCCGTACTTTCAGCAGACAGAAAATTGTTTCCTGTGTGGCTATCCCGCTCCGTATCCTCTCGTGACCAAGAAAACGCTCGCAAGCCTCAATCTGTGACTCCATGCCCAACGGTTTGAAACTTATCACACCTTACCGTGCCTCTTTGTTTGAGAATCCTACCTTCTTTCCAATCACAATCAACACTCCCTTGAAGTCAGAAAGCTAGCCTAAAATCTTCAACTAAGGTTGAATGAAAAGGAGAGAGCCCTCTCCGATTGCAGGTGGGATAGAACCTGCAATCAGAAGATTGGTTTGTAGTTACCTCAGCCGTATCCCTATTAGGAGCCTAGGGACAACCTGAGTGATAACATAATGGCGAATCCGCTGGGGACCTCCTCAGATAAATCAATGAAACCAGTCTGGAGCCTTACAGAGGAAGAAGCCGTCTTGTGAAAGGATCGGCCGACCTGTGCTTGCATATTTATTAGAATATTTTCAAAGCCGTATTAGAAGCTGGCTCCTAGGAAACAAACACATAATACACGATCAAATCCTGATCCAAATAACCCGCCCATCATTGAAAATCCTAATTTAATTCTTAATATCGTTAGGGAACAAAAACAAAAAGATTGCTAGACCTGTGTTAGTCCTGAAACAGTTCAGCCAATTGTTGTACCAACCCCTGTCAAAATTCTATTCTAGCCTACCCCGAGCTCCCCTGGCTCATCACCCCCTTCTCCAAGTAGCTCCACCACACCTCTATCCCATATCCCTACCACTTCGACTACTCCTACTTCCTCTGTTATTCCCGTAATCCCCTTCACCTTAGGTGTTCTGCTCATCCCCGTCATCATGGCTAGATATGCACCATTACAATTACCTGCTAATCCCGGGGCAATGCCTCCAGATTACCAATCAAAAATCACTTACTTTGATGGCACAACCTCTTGCACCGCCCTACAACATACAAAGAAAATGCAGGATTATTTCGAGAGTTATGAGATAGATGATGATAGCGTAAGAATGAAGATCTTTGTTCAAAGTCTGACCGGTGATGTCAGAACCTGGTTTAGGGCACTTCCACCTAATTCAATACTAAACCGAGAAGCCTTATACCAAACCTTCAATAACAGATGGGAGAAAAGGAAGGACCCCCTGCACATAGTATCTGAATATGAGTCTATCAAGGGAGGACCTGGGGAAGCTGTTCTGGATTACTGTGCCAGATTTAACAATGTTTACAAAGCGATACCACCAAATTTAAGACCTCCACCGGACCTTGCTTGATACAAATTCCCGGATGGCTTTGATGCCAAGATGGCATATCAATTAAGGGAAAGAGCCCCTCAAAGCCTCGCAGAAATGAAAGACGTCACAGTAAGCGTGGAAGCAAACCTAATTGCTAAAAGAAACAGAACCAGATCCGAGAGAAAAACCACTTTCAAAGAAGAACCCTCATCTTTCGAGCAGAAGCTTGATGCGGTCGTCAGTTCCATGAACATGCTGGGAGATAGATTAGACAGTGTGGAAAGGAAAAATTCGTGGGAAAGTCAACAGCCCAATGCCGCTAGGAACCCAACCTTCAGAAAAACCCAAAATTTGAATGTAGGAAGGGCCAGCCAGGACCACGACATTAGACCTCCTTTTCAAGAAAACTATGCTGAGGCATCTACATCCGATGATCCCACGGACGGGACCCTAATGAACCTGGTTGATTCAGAAAACGAACAGCATTCCTTCCTCACGGAAGAAAATCGACCATACCTCAATTTAGAACAATTCCGCACCAAATCGGGCGAGTCCTTTGACTTTAAACAAGGTTATGATACTACTATATACAAAGTTCATAAGCAATACAAACTAAGAACATGGACTGTCGATGTTTTTACGCCTAGAAAAGAAAGAGATAGCAAACAACCCAATAAAGCTAAAGCGAAGAGCACCAACGGTCAAACAACTGACAGCCATGGCCCAAATTTTCAACAAGTTATTGTGGAAGATGTAACAGATACACATGGTTCTATGGATCAGCCCCTGCCCACTCCCCATCTGGAAAAAGGTCTAAATAGCATTCACGAAAATTTTCCCAGAACGGAGATACCACAGACGGTCATACACCGTGATACGGATGCTCCAAAAGAGAATACAGAGAGTACGCTTGAAAAAGAAAAGTTCACCACTGTCAATACCCGGACCCAATAGAAAAACCATTCAGCCTAGAAACCGAAATTTGAAAGCTTAAAATCTCCATTCCCCTCTCAGAACTGGCTAAGCATGACGTATATAGACAACAAATTCAAAAATCACTTCAATTTCCCGAAGTTAGGGATGATGTAAACATTCTAGATGACACCCCTGAACTACTGTTCGGGCCAGAGGTTGACGGAAAAACAACATACGGGCCTGTTCCGCCTTTCTATATCAGCCTGCACATACATGATAAGATACTACACAATACTATGTTTGACTTAGTCGCCTCACATAACCTCATGCCCAGAGCAGTAATGGAAAAGTTGAATCTCGATGTCACCCGACCCTATAAAGATCTGTATTCATTTGATTCAATTCAAGTCAAATGTCTAGGCCTAATCAAATATCTTTGCGTATCCCTAGTCCAGTTTCCCAACAAGACAATCTTAATGCACGTAGTAGTTGCTGACATCCCCACGAATTATGGCATGATGCTATCCAGATCATGGAGAGAAAAATTGCAAGGATCCCTTAAACTCGACCTCTCTGACACCACTATATCTATCTTTGGGCAACCAAAGAGACTTTATAGGGAGACATTAATGAAGTATGTGGTAAGTAGTGAGGAGAAACCCCAAAATTTTCCAATATACTCAATCCATTATGATATGGATTCCTTTATTTTGTTTAATGATAATACAAGCCCTCCAGCTTCGGACAAACCGTTATCCCTAGAGCAAGAAACCAATGCCAATGAGAGATCAATTGCCAATTCGCATGAAACTATCTCAACAGCTAGAGCAACCAGCACAGGACAAGAAGAAAATCCCGAAACAGAAGTCACCAGCTCATCCGCTCCGCATACCATTCGAAACCCCAATACATGCCTTCGACAAGAAGTCTCATGGTATTTAGAATTTTATGGTGCAGTTAAGAAGTTAGGAGCAGGGGCTTGAGTGTGGATTTACAATACTCATGAGAATCACGCACAAGGCCATGCCTATAGACCCAATTTTAGATGTACAAACAATATGGCGGAGTATGAAGCCCTTCTCTTAGACCTCAAGCTGCTCAAAACCCTGGGAGCTACAACAATTTCCATCCTGGGTGATTTGGACCTCATCATACAACAGATAAAGGGCAACTTCGTCGCTAATGATAGTAGAATGAGAGCATACAGAGCCACTGCCAGCGAATTGCTTAGCGTCTTCAGTGATTTTGAGTTGGCCAAAATCGCACGAGATCATAATATTCATGCCCATAGCCTAGCTACCTTCGCTAACACATGTAGGCTTCCCTTTGGACCAAGTCACCTCTTCAACGCAGAAGTAAAACATAGACCGTCAATTCCTAACAATGTCGAGAGTTGGCAGGTATTCCAAGATGATGCCCAGATTAACAATTTTTTGACTCTGGAAGATGAATTCTCTAGCACAAACATTGACATGGATGCTATAGCCGAAACACAACAGTTAGCAGAAGAATATCGCCTTACCCTAACAGCCACCATGGTTGAACAGATACTTAGCCCAACTATTTTTTATAGTAAAAGCATAGGGAAACTGAAACAGTTTTGTTCACCTAAGGCAGCCGAGGTAAAAGAAGAGTTTATTGACCTAAAAGGAAATGTTCTGCCTGCTGGCCTTACCCCATTGGAAGACATGTTTGATGAAATGATGTGGCCAGAAAACCAAAGATGGAACCTTTGGGTGCCACCATAGAAGAATACAACATAGGAACAACAGAACATCCCAGAATGATTAAACTTTCTAAAAATCTACCTCCTGACCAAAAACCTAAATATGTGGATTTGTTCAAAGAATTTCAAGATGCATTTGCCTAGAGTTATGAGGACTTGAAGTCCTATGACACTTCAGTAATCCAGCATACCGTTTCCTTGAGACCGAATCAGAAACCGTTCAAACAAAAACTCAAAAGAATCAACCCCATGCTTCTCCCTATGATTGAAAAAGAAATAAAAAGAATGTTTGAAGCAGGGATCATTGCACCCATTAGATTCTCGGAATGGGTATCTAACTTAGTTCCCACCAGAAAGAAAACAGGAGAGATAAGACTGTGTGTAGACTTGATAAATCTAAACCATGTCTCTCTAAAAGACCACTACCCATTACCCAAAATGGACCACATCTTGCAGAGAGTAGTGGGTTCCTCTAGGATCTCTCTACTAGATGGATTCTCGGGATTTAACCAAATCCTTGTTCACCCAGACGATCAGGACAAAACAGCTTTTACCACATATTGGGGAACATTCAAATATGTTAAAATGCCTTTTGGGCTGGAAAACATCGGCGCCACCTTTCAGAGGGCAATGGATATCGCGTTCGCTAAGGAGATACATGATTTCCTTGTGGTTTACTTGGATGACCTGACCCCATTTTCCAAATCTGACCTAAAACACCTTAAGCACATAAGGCAAATTTTCATCACATGTAGGAAATACAACATTTCCTTGAACCCAAAGAAGTCCTTGCTCGCCCTGGAGGAAGGCAGCTTATTAGGGCATATAATATCAAAATATTGGATCAGAATCGACCCAAAAAGAATTCAGGCTATCCTCCAAATCCCTTACCCAAGAAACACAAAAGAATTACAAGGATTCCTTGGAAAAATCAACTTCCTGAGGAGATTTATCCCCAATTTACCCGAGCTAATAAGGCTATTGAGCAACATGCTAAAAAAGGACGCCAAGGTGAGATGGTCCCTTGAGGCCAAGCAAGCTTTCGAGAGTATAAAAACGGCCCTGACTCAAACACCTGTCCTTACCAGTCCTAAATTTGACAAAGACTTTATCATTTTTTCTTTCGCATCAGAACATACCATACCCGCAGTCCTTCTGTAGAAAGATGATCAGGGCAATGCGAAACCAATAGCTTTCTTCAATCGAGCTTTGAGAGACGCACCCCTAAAATTTCCGATCATGGAAAAGCAAGCCTACACCCTGGTCAAAGCCATTAAAGACTTTAGAATTTACATCCTCTACTCCCATGTGATCGCATATGTCCCTAATGTTGTTGTAAAGTGTTTGTTACCTATATTAATAGGTTTCATATTTCATGATTGGCTATAAAAAGGGCCAAATATGCTCTGCTTTGATGATGCAAAGATCCCATATTTTCATGAAGAGACAAGGTGTGTCTACATCTTGATGGAGACTCAATTTTGATGGATGGTCCAACAGCCTAATCTGGATCATACCATGTTTAAATTTCCTGCTGTAGAATAGAGAAAAAGTCTGTCCAAACTGTTTAATCTTGGCAGACAAGTAGTACAGGTAGAGAAGAAAGATTCCCAACAGTTTAATCTGGGACCCTGGAAGAAATAAGGGTAGAATTTGATAGAAAATCAAAGGAAAAATCCAGGGAAAAGAAAAGGCACACAAAGGGTCTGCACGTCCAAGTGCACCCTCCAAGAAGAAAAAATGCTAGACAAAGTAGTTGGGTAGGTAGATGGGGTTGCAGAAGTGATACTCAGTTCAAAAGATTTGACTTTGATATTCAAAATAAGAGAAGCAAAACAAATGATTATGTCTAACCTCCCTTCCTTCCCTTTTCCCATTTGTTACTAACATCCCCTCATGAGTTCAAATGCAGGGAAAGATCTATGGTTGAATGGAGGTCCTTTATACTTTAAAAGCCACATTTCTTGTGCAAAGATCTTTTCATTTTGATCTACTCTTTACACTAAGTTGCTTTCAAGAAAACTTAGTTGTATTGGCCTTCTTTTACATTTTTCCCTTCATCCATATTAACCTCTAATCCTATTATGTAACTCCCCTATCTTACCCTTCCCCTACTAGTATTAACACCATGGTGTATAAACCCCAAAATTTGTATAAATATCCCTCCCCTTGGCATTATAGCCATATGGTCTGTTTAAAAAGGAATCAAAATGACACTTGGTCACTTTGATGAACCTCCTGGTCATCTCTCTTCCCATTCCAAGTCATTTTACTCATTTAGCCCTCATTTGCAAAGAAAGACCATAACAAAACCCCTCCTACCCATAAACCCTTTTTTAAATTATGACAAAACCTGAAAAAACCCATAAAACCCAAGGTTCTCCGCCCAAATATTTAAATGAATATTTTAATCACATGGCGGGCCCCTTCCCAACCTGCACGACCCGTCGGAGGACCCGCCAGCCGTCCGATCTCTGCCGCCCAGATCTAAAGGTGGGCGGTCAATTTCACTCCCCGACCTGCCGACCTTTAGCGTCCGGGAAAAATGGTTTTGGGCCCGTACAAGGACGCGTGGTGGGCGCTGGGGTTGTTCGGAGCCCCCTCCCCGATACCGCCTTTGCCCCAAAGGTGGTGCGGGGAACCTGCTTACCACCATCCTGTTTACCACCCTCCCTCCTGCGTCACGCTAACGCCATCCTGACGTCACCTCACCTTTGCCCGCCCCCGTGTCCCGTGGCCCTCCACGCAGCCCTGCCACCGCATCTGCCCGCCACCGTGTCCTGCCACCCTGGCTCACACCTCAGTGCCACGTCACCTCCGTACTATGGGCCCACCATGACATCATGCTGACGTCATCGGCGGAAAAGCGCCAATACGAGCTTTTTCCAAAATTCAATGTTATAAACGATCAAATGAGCCGTTTTAAGTCATTTTCATGCGTAAAAGAAGGAGCCGTTGTCAACCAGCTGCCGCGAAATTTGTCCTCCAGCCAACAAATTCCAGATTTCAACCGTTGCAAGTCCACAATTCGACGGCATTAAGCCTTCACAGCCCAGCTCGCAAGCGTCCAAGCTAGTTTTTCCAGGTATTTAGCCAATTTCCTACTTCGCCCATGCATTTCAATTCTCTGTAAAAAAATTCACCATTAAACACCAGCTAAACTCTTGAAATTCAGCTCTGCCTGTTACACAAAGTGAACCCAAGTAATCTGCACCACCCCTAAACCCCAATTCGACAGAGGAGTGCTCGTTCCATGGGCTAAAGACCCCAAAATTGCCCCCGAGTTGCTCGGCATTGTTCCCTTTTGCCAAGTACAGGCCACCTACATTCATACCAGAGAAACCTCACTGTCTTTGCAGCTTGACATTAGTAACTCACATCGCTGTGAAACCTGTACAGATTAGCTTATATCATGGCATCTCCTGCAACCTCATCCATCAGTGTGGCCTCACAAAGTCAAACAAATAAGGAGCTGGAGGCCTTGCCATTAGTTGACAAGGATGGTCTCATTGGAGATTTTGAAGGAAACAGGGACTTCTTGCAGACCTTCATTCGACTGAGGGAAGATCATAAGGATGGGCATGGTACACATGGGATTTGGGAGTCAAACCTGCCTTATTACTGTCTCCCAGCTGTGAATGTTTTCCCAGAAATCATTCACCTCTGTGTTGAACACTATGATTCCCAGCATAGAGCTATCAGCACCCCATTAGGGAGGATCCTCTTCTACATAAATGCTGAGTCCATAAACAAGATGTTACAGTTTGATCAGACAGAATTGCTGATCCCCTTCTCCATGAATTATTTGCTGGACACTGATGACAAGATGACCAGTGAAGAGCTGCAAAAGGTCATCAGGAACTTCATGAGACCTGAGTGCCAGACTACAGAGCCACCTCCTTATCTGAATGAACATTTCAATGATGTAGGCAGGCTGTTACTAGACATGATAGCCTAGGTGTTGGGGTACCAAAACAGTGAGCATGTGGATAGAGCCATGCTAGTGTTTCTGTCTGTTTACAGCCCATACCAACCCCCTGCCCAAAAGTATAACTTTGCTAAGTTCATAGCCAATAGAATTCATGATCAGTTGACCAAAGTGGACAGACAAGGGGTCTTCAGATACTCAGCTTACATCTACCATCTGTTCATGTTTTACCATTCTGAAGCCTTCCCATGCTACATCAGAAGGCTGGATCATACAGGGGAGAGAAGATCTATTATCTTCTGGACCTCAGTTTATCACAAGGTCACAAATTCACCCTATACCTTTTGTGAATTTGTTGACCAGTTTGTCTACCCAATCTCTTGCATGTTGATGAAGTCACCTCCTCCCAGGATATCCAATGAGATAAAGAAAGCTCTGCAGCTTTCTAAGAATAACAAAATAGGTGACTGGTACCTATATGAACACCATACAGTATTTAGGGTCTATGGATGTGAGCTCTGTCCATACAGGCTCCCCAAATACGTACCAATGAGGTTGTTTGCCTTGGAGTATTATAGGCAACTGATTCAGTCAGACCTTACCCACTTCCACAGCTCCAAGAAAAAGGCTCACCTTAACTTCAAAAATGAAATGGGCCCTTTCATCATGAATAAGAAGGAAGGATGGGAAGCTGCAGACTTGATCCTTAAGGAAAATTACAAGCTGTCCTATAGCTTTCGATGGGTCCCTTATGACCCTCAAGGGTTCATCTCTGCTAGAAGAAATAAGTATAGGCTCCTAGCTATTAAGCATTGCCAATACCCACACATAGAAAAACATGCCAACTTACAAGAATGGCAGCCGAACACTCTAGTTGAGAGCCTAACTGAGGAAGAAAGAATGCTTAAAAATGTCAAAGAGCTTGAGAAGACAATTGACCTAGACTATGTGCAGCAGGTACCCTTCAAACTGCCTTACTCAGTGGGACAAGGGACCTCAGTTACAAGGACTGCACCACAGGAACCTACTACAACAACAACAACAATGGACAAAGGCAAAGGCATAATAGGTGCAGAGGATGAGCCAGGAAAGGAACAGACTGAGCAACAAACAGAACAGCGAAGAGAGCAACAAACAGAGAAGGAAACAGGGCAGCAGACAGAACAGAAAACAGAGCAGGAAACGGGCCAGCAACAAAACAAGTTGTTAAGCCACAGAATGGGCTGCAAGAAACTCCTACAACACAAACACCACCACCTCAAACTCAACAGTTAACTGTCCCAGTTCTACAGACCCCAGCACATGAAGAAAGGGGAGTAAAAAGACAAAGAGAAGAGTCCACTCCTCTCAGTGGATCCTCCGACCAGCCGAAGCCAAAAGGCAAAGGGCAGACTCCACAGAGGTGGAAGACATTACTGAAAATGTCTTGAACATTACAACAAAGGACAGGGAGAGCAGCCAACACACAGGAACAAGCTCCTTTCAGCAGGAGCAAACTTTACAGGTTAGCCTGGAGGTGGCCTCTCAATCACAACAGAGCAAGAAACCAAAGAGCACCAAGGCTTCCTTTAAACAAATAAAGGCTCAAAATGAGCTATTGAGGGCTGAGGTGTATAAACAATTTATAGATGCTACACCAGCCATGCAAGAGAGACTGATGTCTGTTTATGACATCCAAGAGGAGAAAATAATATTCAGTCATTTTAAGCCCAAGGGGCCACAGCCTAAGACAGCTGCAGACTTCATAAAGACAAGGGTGGAGGTCTTGGCTAGAGATATACATCCCATGGACCAAATCAAACTCCACAAGCAAGCTAGAGAGATGGTCTATGCCACCCTAGTAGAAAAGGCCACATTGGCCCATGAGCTGAAAGAATCTTTGAAAAACACCAATACTCAGCTAGACATTGAGAGGATGTCCTCCAAAGCCAAGGACAACAGAATAAAATCTCTTGAAGATATCATTGTTGATTTAGGGCATGATCCTAATGATCCAACAGGCGTTAAGGCCCTCATAAAGAAAAAAGATGATGACCTCAATGCATTAAGGAAGAGATTGAAGCTACCCCCCACTAAACACCCTCAAACAGCTGAGCTTCAAAAGCAAAAACAGGTAGAGGACTAGCTAGACCTATTACTGCAGCAAGATCAGAGGATCCGAGAATTGGAGAAAGAATTGGAAGGAGCAATACAAGACAAACAGGGAGAATCCACTTCCCAAGCTCCTACAACTACCTCCACAACAGCAGCAACATCAGGGGCAACAGTGGCCCCCACAACAGAAGCAGCAGGTACATCAGCAGCTCAAAAGGACAATCCAAGTATAGAGGACCTAACCAAGGCTGTCAAAAAAATGAAGCTCCAGGCCGATGAAATAAAGAAAACCAAGGAGAAGTTGGCCGAGCTGGAGTCCAAATATGACAAGTCCAAGATAATGGTGGCTGAGCAGGGTAGAGAAATAAAGGCCCTCAAGGACAAGATAAAGGCCCTAGAAAAAGAATTGAATCTAGAAACAACCATGGCCGAAATAAAAAGGATCTTATGGGCCAAAATAAGCAAATCCATCACACAACAATGGAAATCAATAAAGACAATACATCAACAGATGGAATTGCTAGGCCAAGCAGACATAGAGATCAATAAGGCTAAAGCAGTATTGGGAAACAGGCCAGAACAGGCCAATAGAATGGTAGACTTCCTAAACAGGCATGAGCAGGAGGAATTGGCAGCCATGGGTATTCCCAACAGAACAGAAGTTGTCCTCCTTGCCAAGAAAGTGCTCACCCTCAGGAGTTATGTACAGGCAGTGGAGAGAAAATGTTATGAGATGACAGCAGATGTGGAGGAATTTAAGATCAAAATGGCAGAACTGCAAGCAAAAGGACTGCCCAGCCTCTTCACTAGTGCAGGAAAATTGGTCTCCCAGGAGCAGTTTTCCAACAGAATGGTGACATACATTGAGAATCAGATTACTGCATCTGGCAGTACATCTAAACAAACAGGGCCCCCCTCAGGACAGAGTTTATATGATAAATTGGGAGGCCTATTCTTTATTGAAAATGAAGTGAACCGCCTTTTTGAGACTCCTCCTAATTTCTTCAAATATACAGAGGCTGATGAGACCTTAATAAATATTAGGAGGCATAAGATGCCTAAGGAAGACTGATGGCAATCAATGCTTCGAATTCTGCCACGGTAGCTCCAGCTGTCCACTCACTGCTAGCTCCAGGTCAAACAGAGGACAAACAGCAGGATAAAGTAAGTGTTAAAAGCATCTGAGTGCTGACTCAGCATGCAAACTATGACAGCTAGCCACAAGATAAAGAAATGCGCAAATTTTGGCAGTGTACCCTTAGCCAACTCCAAAAGCCAGCAAGTCAACAGTCTCTGACTATTTTCTGACAGCTAAGGGACTAAAAGTAATCACAGCATTCACTCTCTCAGTGGCTAAACTCCAGCAGTTGGTTGAACATTTATGGAGCATTTATTTTCTATTCAGATATTTTCTTATGTAAAATTTGTATATATACTCCCCTTAGTAACGCATAAGGGGTTGGAAAATTTCTACTCTGAGGCATGTATACTCAGTACTTTCAGAAAGATTAATAGAAAGAGCAAATTCAGCTCAGTGATTTCCTGGAACTCTGGTGTCTTGTTGATGATCTTAGTGCTGTTGCAGAATCCCTGTGTTGCCTGGTGGAATGATATGTTTCTTTAAACTTTATTCTGTTTCTCTATGTTATTACATTTTCATGTTCCTTTCATATCTGGCAATAAAGAAAAAGAATAGTTCAGGATATGTGTTTTAGCACCCTGTGCTCAATCTTATATTGCTGTAAATGTTTTCTTCAGGATTAAAATAAACACGAATTCTTAAATGCTCATGTTATATTTAGTTCTATGTTGTGAATGTTATCTAGAAATTCTTAAATGCTTCCAGGTAATGTTATCCAAGTAAAAATTAGCTTTCTTTCACCTCAGTTTACAGAAAGATTCTTAATTGCCTTTCTTATACTAAACATATCATACCCAACCTCCATATCAAATCATTATTCCTCAGACAATTATCTTGCTCTTTAGCCTTTATTTACAAGCATCAACACAGCACACCAAAACAAAGGACCACTGACTCCATTGCCCAATGATAAGCAAGATTCTGGTAAGAGCATACATGTTTTTCTGACTAAACCTTTCCAACCGAACATTTAAACCAAAATTTAAGCTTCACATCTAGCCTAAAATACCATCAGAATAGAGACAAATCTTAAAGAGAGAGCCCTCTCTGATTACAGTTTGGCTAGAAGCTGTAATCCAAAGACTGGTTAGTGGTTACCCCGACCGTATTCCCTTAGAGTCAAAGGGAACAACCTGGGTGTTAACAGAATGCACCACCACTAGTGCTTTTTCTATCGTCAACACTTCCAGCCCAATCTGCATCTAGATATGCATGAAGAGTGAGATCTGCATCTCTAGGATACCATAGTCCAAAGGCCTGAGTTCCTTGAAGATATTTGAAGATTCTTTTGACTGCCTGAAGGTGTGATTCCTTTGGATTTTCTTGGAATCTTCTAACTATTCCTACTACATGCATGATGTCAGGTCAAGTACCTGTTAGATAAAGCAGACTACCAATCATGGATTTGTAAGTTGGTTGATGTACTGTTGTTGATTCATCATTTGAGATGAGAGTATATCCTATTACCATTGGAGTACATACAGGTTTAGAATCTTCCATTCCGTACTTTTTCAAGATATTCTTGAGATATTTGGTTTGTGAAAGAAAAATACCATCTTTAGTTTGCTGAACTTGTAAACCAAGAAAATAGGTAAGTTCACTGAGCAAGGACATTTCAAATTCTTGCTGCATTACAGAAGAAAAATTATGACTCATGGATTCTTCATTGCTACCAAAAATGATATCAACAACATAAAAAATAATAATTAGCAATTTAACATTTTCAATCTTTGTATATAAATTGTTATCTGCAAAACCTTTTGTAAAACTTGTTGGTGTAGATATTTGTCAAGGCAGTAATACCAAGCCCTTGGAGCCTATTTTAGACCATAGAGAGCCTTTTTTATTCTAGATACAAGTTTTGCATCATTTCCAAGAATGAATCCTTCTAGCTATTCAATAAAAACTTGTTCTTCTAAATCTCCATTAAGGAAGGCTGATTTTACATCCATTTGGTATACTTTGAATTTCCAAAAACTGAAAAGAGCAAGAAACATTCTTATGGCTTCAAGTTTGGCAACAAGTGCAAACATTTCTTCAAAATCTATACCTTCTTGTTGAGAATACCCTTTACAAACAAGTCTGGCCTTGTTTCTAATGACTTCTCTATTTTCATTCAACTTGTTCTTGAATATCCATTTTGTTCCTATAATATTTTTATCATGAGGTCTAGGAACTAATTCCCAAGTGTCATTTTTTTCAATTTTCTCAAGTTCTTCATCCATGGCCTTGACCCAACATTCATTTTTGCATTATTCATTTAAATTTTGAGATTTGGTGGAGGATAGTAATGCTAGATAACTTGAGGTCCCTGTAATAGTACTTCTTTTCTGTACACATGCCTCCTTTTCCCCTAAAATTTGAGTTTCTGGATGATTTTTCATATTTTTTATTGATTTCTTCTTCAATATGATTTTGACTTGATGTGGGAAAGTAATCCCCCTCTTCCTCATTGTCATAATATTCTGTTGATTTGATCTATTTTGGATTTGGCATGCTTCATCAACTACAACATCAATGCTTTCAAAAAATTTCTCAAGTCTTTTATTATAACATTTATATCATTTACTTCTGGAAGAATAACCAAGAAGAATACCTTTATCTACTCTAGGTTCAAACTTACCAAGCTTTTCATCAGTCGCTTTGATAAAACGTTTTCTTCCAAAATCTTAAAAGTATTTTATAGTAGGAATCTTACCATACCAAAGTCGATGTGGAGTTTGAGTGCTATTTACCCGAACATTTTCTTTCTTGAGAATAGTCATGGTGGTGAATGCAGCTTCACACCAGAAGGTTGCAGGAGTTCTCGATTTATCTAGCATAGCTCAAGCCATTTGTTGAACTGTTCTGTTCATTCTCTCTACCACACCATTTTGCTGAGGTGTTCTTGTGGTGGAAAATTGCCATTTTATTCCATGTTGTCGACAAAAGTCAAATAATTCATCCGATATAAATTCCCCACCTCGATCAGATCTGAGGCATTTGATTTTTTGATCTGATTCATTTTCAACCAAAGCTTTAAAGGATTGGAACTTTTCAAATGCTTGATCTTTATTCTTTAGAAGACCTATCCAACACATTCTCAAAAAATCTTCAATGAACAAAATAAAGTATTCTTCTCCACGAGGTGACTTTTTCCTTGTTGGTCCACATAAATCAGTATGGACAAGTTCAAGAGGCTTACTAGCTGACCCTTCTTTTTCCATGAAGTGAACTCTGGTTTACTTATCGATTTGACATGGTTTGCATATTGTAGTTTTTGGGATGTTGATATCTGGAAGGTCACGAATAGCCTTGAGTTTGCATGCTTTTCTTATTTGAGAAAATCTTAGATGTCACAATCTTCTATGCCATAGCCAATTTTCATCATTTTTTATTAGATAACACTATTGTTGTCCTCCTTTGAGTATGTATAAGTGGTTTGGAGTTCTTGTACCTTTTATCATGATCTCTCCTGTATCAAGCTCACGAACAACACATATTTTTTAACGTCATTTCGTTGATCACACATTTGACTAACACTCAATGGGTTATGCTTTAAACCATCTAAATACATAACATTTCTAGCTTTAACCTTTTCTTTCAAGAAAAAAAAAACCCTTACCTTTTATGATAGCTGGAGTGTCATTTCCAAATGAGACATTCTTTTCCTTTTCTAAGCCATTATATGATTGAAGTTTCTCTTTGTCACCTGTCATGTGTTTGGAGCATCCATTGTCGATGTACCACTAATTTTCTTGTCCTTCTACATACAAGGCTATACCATATCTTTCTATTCAAAATTCTTTCCTTCTCCATATCTTTGGATTTAATGGTGTTTTCTTCTTTCGAGGTGTTTGCCAAAATTTTCTCCTGCATTCAGATTCTTTGTGACCAAAGTTGTTACAAATTGAGCATTCTATTTCATTTTCAAGAAGAGAAAAGTTATTATAGGAACTTCTCTTGATCCCTATTACATTCCTTTGATTAGATGCTTTTCTACTCATTATGGTTTTGAAAGCAACACAATGAGCAACTTTGTGCCCAAAATTATGACATGAAACATTGCCCATTAAAGAAGTTTCTATGATTGTCGAACCTATTTACTTGTTGATTGTAGCTTCTATTGATATTCACCTAAGGTTGGTTGTGGCTTCTATTGATATTCATCCTTGGAGCAAATTGAGTATGATTTACCTAGTGATTAGCATTATACCTTTGCTGATGATTGTCATATTGTTCACTGGTCTTTGTTGCATCAAGATGGATTTTGGTGGAGGTTGATGGCTTCTGTGATTGAGATGCTTCTTTAGTATATCCAAGACCTTTCTTTATCAGAGGAGAACACTAAAATTTGATAATTTCATTTAATGTTTTTGATCCTCTAGCAAATCTAAGATTGACAGATTTTGTTTTCTCAAGATCTTTTCTTAGACCCACAGTTTCACATTCTAGATTTTCATTGTGTTTTTATCTTTTGTCAAGTTGGTATGTCAAGGTATCTATGATCATATTCTTTTCTTCTAAACATATTTTAAGTTTAGAGATTTCTTCATGAAAGTTTTCCTCTTCTAAAGCATCCCAAAAATCATCATTGTCATAAGCCATGAGAAGTCTATAATCATCATTATTAGATAAACCATCATTCTCCCAAACATCATTACTATCATAAGCCATGAGAAGTTTGTAATCTTGTCTAGTTTCATCTTCATCATTGTTAGATAAACCATCGCTATCTTCATGAGTATGGTAACTCCTTCTATTCGCAACTAGTTTCCTATTCCCTTTTGCATATGCTTTTCTTTTTGCATATTTATCTTTATGAGGACATCTAGCAGCATAATGACCGACTCTACCACAAGAAAAGCGTTTCAAAGGTAGCTTACCTCTGAACCTTCCAGAACCCCATTAAAGCTTTTTGGAAAAATTTACCTCATCTTCTTGTTCTGAAATATGTCCCGATTCATTGCATTCTTCCTTTTCTTTTCCTTATGCTAAAGCTTTAAATGTGTCTTCTCTCATATCTGATGGACCTCCTTTTCTCATCTCAAAAGCAGTTAGGATTCGGTGAAGCTATGTCATAGTGATATTCTGCAGATCCTGTTATTCTTCTATGGAAGACACTTTTGGTTCAAATTTAACAGACAAGGATCTCAAAATTTTCTCAACTAAGGTAACTTCCTTTATTTCTTCACCCAGATTCTTCATACAATTAACAACCTCATCTTTATGTAAGAAGTACCTAGCTATACTCTCATCACTATGCTTCTTAAGAGTTTCATACTGAATTCTGAGAGTTTGAAGCTTCGAACGTTTTACCTGAGAATCTCCTTCGTAGCTCTGAACAATTTTGTCCCATATCTCTTTGGCTGATTTGAGTTGCATGACTTTGACAAACTCTGATTGTGACAGACTTCCCAACAAAGTATTGACAACTTTGGCATTGGTTTCATATTGCTTTTTACCTGCCGTGTTAGTAGGAATTGTTGTTGGAAAATTATATCCTCCTTCCACAATTTCCCAGACATCTATTCCAAGACTTTGTAGATAGGATGTGGTTCTTATTTTGCAATAAACAAAGTTGCTCCCATAGAAGATTGGCAATCTGATGGATGCCACGCTTTCGTGATTATTCATCTTCATGGATTTTCCTTCAAGCGATCAAGCTTCTTCTGAAGGACTTGCTCTGATACCAATCGTTGGAAATAATATTGAGGGGGGTGAATCAGTGTTACTAAATCTATAACTTTTTCATTTCTATAGTCATATTTATATACGCTACTTCATTGAAGGTAACTCACGTGCACACGTAGCTGTATTTAAGGCAACTAGCATATATCTATCAGACTTATGATTTAGTTCATTCATCATATGTTGATTTTTAATCAGTGCATGAGTACTTCATTAACCATATAAACAGTAAGTATGTGCAGCAATAAAAAAACAAACCATCACACATAAGAAACAAACATGAACACCAAGATTTAAGGTGGAAAGCCAATGTGGGTGAAACCCACCTACTACTATCATCTCTGTCTTCATTTAATAATAAGAAAATATGTTTACAATCTTGTACTGGTGTAGTGTCATACCAATACGCATGCTTCTACCTTAGAAGTTTACAACCTTCTCTCATTCTCCAGCTTCTACTAGAAGGGATCTATAAACCCCTAGCTCTTGTACTAGCCAACATATTTACTAGTATGTAGGTACCAGCCTATAGAAAACTCCACTCTTCCAGCAAGGACCATGTTTCATGAATTCTCAGACTGGATGCTCCTGGCACATATTAAGACGTATGAAGACCTTGACTCATCAATAACCCAACATAAGTTTAGAAACTCAAACTTCATTAACCAACAAGCAGTTAATCTGAAATAATCAGATCACTGTCACCAGAACACTGTGTTGAACCCAGAAACCTGCATCATCATTCAGATCTAGTTATAACCTCAAAAAACCATGCATCAAAGTGTATATGCTACTTGGTTGAACCCAAGCTACGTGTATATGCTACTTTCATTAATCAAACTTGCGTATACGTTCAAAACTATTGCAAACATAAAATGTTGAATCAAGTCTATACCAACTAGCAATATAATAAATATCTACTATCAGCTTACGGAGCTTTGCATGTGCAGTGGTAGAGATCACTTGTTCTCACTTATACAATCAACAAATCAAATACCAACCTCCTTACTCATTCAATTTTACATTCAGATCTAAGAGGACTTCATTGACAGACAACAGTAAAATAACACTAGCAATAAATCAACAATATTGATATGATGGATCAATCATCTCTGAACATCAAGCCTTTCTTTTGCATATGCTACTTGAAAGAATAGAACCTACGTGTATATGCTCTTTGTCGAGACGAACCTATGTACAGATCTGCAAATATTGACTGAGAGCTTTGCTGCAATTTCAGACTTCAGAAGACAAACCCAGATCATGAAAGATAATGAATAAAATAGGCGCGAAACATTAGATATGGCCTCAATCAATATCAGATCATTCAAAAATAAATCATTTCAAGTCTCATGATCCTGATCCAATACTGAACTCAAGGTGCACGTAAATATTTCAGATCTAGTCCCAAACATAACCGTGCAACATAAAATATGCTTCAGATAGAAGTCTTCCTTAGAATCTTATTCATTTGCACTCATGACCTTATGATCCTCTCTTATTTATATAGTTTTTTGCTTTTCTCAATATCATGAACTGAATCCACTTAGGACCAATACCTTGGATCAAATACCATGGATCGAATACCTCTAACTAAATACCTTGGGTCAATATCATGGTCCAAAGATACCTTGGACCAAAACCATGGTTTTCGACATCTACGTGCTTTGCCTTTTGTGGGAGTGTGTGTGTATGTTATACACTTCTTTTATTCTGTCAACCCATGTGTATACGTCTCTTGGACAAAGTGAACTAGTGTATACCTCTTAAAACACTCTCTTTCTTCAATCTTTGGAGTATGATCTGTAAGTTAACCTATGAGTGATTGTTCTGCTACAAGCGGGTTGCATCAAGATAACACATACATCATAATGCTAAGACAAAATGGGTGTAGAAAGAGGCCAGGTAGCAATTTTTCGACATGCTGGACTCATTGGAGTAGGTTTTAGAAGCATTTGAGCACTGTAAACACATATTTTTACATATTTTACCATAATAGAGAGGTCAAAGCCATTGGAACCTAGAAAAAGGAGATGTAGCCCAAGAGGGGTGAAATCCTTCATCATGTTTCTGTTGTGATGTGTTTTTGGTGATGTTATGTACATTTATATGCTTCTTTTTAGTTTCTATTTTATGTTAAATTGCTCACAAAATTAACATAAAAACTCAATGTTCACTTGAAAAAACTCATGAATCCTTAAGCACATGAATAACATTTTGTTTATAATCTGAGGAGGATCTTAGCACAACAAAGATAATATGCTTAATAATTTTAGTCTTGGAACTTTTACTTAATATGAGAAGCCCTATGGGCCAGCATATTCTTCATGCATGGATTATGGATAATTATAAGACTATTCTATGAATTTTTGTAATTCATGGTTACTTTAATTTGTGTTAAAGTAGTTGAACTATTTAAGTTATTTTGGTACTTATCATATTCAAAATGTGTTGTAATTTCTATTATTTTTGTCACATCATCATGGAAAATTCCGCAGGACATTAGACAAATCTTCCTTGTTATAATGGTTTCAATGTTCATTGCATCTTTTTGGACTATTCCACTTGATGTTGTACGAACCCTTCTTGTTCATGTGTGCCTCTACTAGGGTTCTAATACTACCTCTCACTTATAAGCTCACCTTTCTTCCCCTCCATAGTGAAATAAATTTGACACACATACTATTGAACACTCACCAGGCATGCCCCCCTTTCTTCTCGAAGGCACCACGTGTTCCTCTCTATCACTTACAGTTAGATCGAGGGAAAATATATAAGAATACATGACAATGAGGCCAATATTCTAGATGGGGCTTGTAATCCAAATAGTGTGAGGTATAATTGTGACATAAAATCGTGGAGATGCCTTGGTTGATGGATTTCCAGAACCGTCAACAAAAACCCAAGTCTTAGGGTTTGGGTTCCCTTAATTGAGTATGTACTTGAACCTTATCGATGGTTTTGAAGGGCCAAATATTTGAGTTTGACATTGAGATCCATGACATTGGATTCTCCTCATTGATTTATTTCCATTTGTATTTGGAATGCCACATAATTCCTCTTGGTTTGAGAGAAAGTTGAGTATGAAGTTAGGGACCCTAGTTTGTAGGCTAAAACCCTAAAGGGTTGTGACATGGTACCTTATCATTAATTCACCCACATTTTTCAATATATGACAATAAATCTTGTCTCGATATCATTGTGTATAAGTTCAATAACCTCAAGAACCAAAGGAAATAGAAGAATCATTTACTTCACAACATTAAGACCATATATACTCATTTAAACCAAATAATACCCTAAATTATGGCAATATCCCTCACCTTAGAATAAACTTCATATATTAATAATATATATATATTTTTTAATGATATAATATTAAAAAATCTCTTATCATAAAATCAAGGTGATACCTAACTTAGGGCAAAACAAAACCATTTTAAATAACATTCATCAAATAATTTAAATATTGTTAAGGAATTTCTTGGCCTATTCCGCTCCAACGTTCAAATTAGGAGCCCCTTATTATTAAAACTTATTACTCTAAATAGAGACATAAAAACTCTCCATAATCATATCTCAAATATCATAATCTTATGCTATGAAATTTTGATGGAATCTCTCTGAGATTTTTAGCCTTCTGAGTTAGTTTTTAAGTTCGGTCTTCTTGAGGAAGCTAGGTAAGTGAAAATCTAGTTGGCTGGACTCAATAATTCCCTCCTCCACTCGGCCTTCCTTAGGTAATTTTTTGTGGACTATTTGATGAATTTATTGGGCATTTATTGACTGCAGAAGTACGGTTAGGTCCCAGGCTTACCTTAATTAATATCATGACCAATGAAGGACTATTAGATCTAAGGTTTTCCTTTCTACATTGCAAAACTTAGTCTTCAATCCCCTATAGGACATGACCTTCTAGGGCTTCAACATAATAAGTTTAAAGCAATGTATTTTTGTGGATAGGTAAAAATTGATTGCCTACAATGATATGATATAGCGTTAACAAATTATGTGATTATATTTTATTTTGTGTTTGTCACTTATGATGAGATTACAATTCTTACCCTAAGTTACAAGCTTGATGCCTTATAGCAACACCTACAGTCACATAAGCATCATAATTAGATGATATTAGACTTTATTGTAAACTTGATTATAGTGTGTGGTCTTCACAAATAGTGAGATTGTAACCTTGTGGTACTAATACTCTTGATGTGAAATTCTAACTTGATTTAGTTAAACCCTTTTCTCAAAATCTAACATGACATGTTACAAAGTTGACCTTAACACTGACATGATTTTTGACTTAAAGAATTGTAAATATGACCTTAAACAGTGACTACACATGACCTCTAGTTAGCTCCAACACTTATGTGAACTAAACTATGCATGATGGAGTGACTTAAATCAAAGTAATGTGACACAATTATTGGAACCTTTGACTTCACATAGTAATCTTGTAAGACAAGTAGTCAAGTAGTTATAGATCATAGATATGCACTTGTGACAACAACTCTTAGACATGATAACTAGACAAAGACATTATCATGACAATATCCTTGACATGGAAAGTTGTGAACAAGTCTTGTAATATGACCTTGAACAATGAGTTGAAATTTGTCAATTGTATACCCCTCACACATATTTGACATTAAATGACCATCACAAAATTTTGGATATCAGTACATTGACATGGCATTGTGTTAATGTGACAACCATAGTGTTTGATTACTTGAATGAAATAGTTAAGGAGATGATAAACATGACTATGGCATAACATTGACTAAAATAGTTTATGAAGCAATGACACTTTCGGACTATGCTATAGTATAGGATATTGAAGTCTACAAATATGAATTGATAGACCTAACATTGATGCCTTACCATGACATGTACTATGATGATTTGCCTATTTTTACTTAACTCGTTTGACTGTGACATTGATAGTGACAACAATATGTAATGGAAAACAAGGTAGTTGCAAGCAGTTCTTATGAGTGTCTCAATAGTTAGATATCACAATGATGTAACACTTGCCTTAATGGAACTTTAGATTCTAGAGTGTGTATTCATTAGTTTTTTTTATGACAATAATGAGATTGTAATCTCCTATATAGTGAGAAGGTGATCTAAAGAAAGTGATCAAGTGACACTCACATGACCTATTGTCTTGATCCTTAGATTGGAAAAATGACTTTACATTTAGTTGACAAGTGTCTTGACTTTTACTACACTTGAGTAAGACACTTTATGATAATGTTGTTTTATTATTTATTTCACATATTGATAAGACTTTGACATGGACTATTGATTGCAAATATTGATTTTTCATAACCTATAGCTTCAGGTACATACACCTATGGCAGTGAGGACCTATGGATTTGTGTGTAGTGAGACAATTGTAACCTTGTTGGGAGGGAGGTCTTGAAGAAGTTATCATTTAGTAGTACAACATATTTATTGAAAGATGGATAGCAGGATTTGATCAATTTATCAATAGTGTTTACACATATATTGGTAGCTCTGTGAGCGAATATCTTGAGAGCATTGGTTGTAGGTCATAGGGATGACTTGAGGCACCTTGGTGTGTGCCATCATTTGATAACAGTTCCATACAATTGTAAAATTTGGAGCAGTTTGGAAAAGTGAAGAAATATGAAGTATGATTGTATGCATATGAGCCTTGATGGTTATTCATTCATGACATGTAGTGGTAGTTAGTATTGTGAGCTCTTTATGTTGAGAAGTGATCAGATGTGCAATGATCTATATGTGCAGTGAAAATAATGTGCAGTTGAGTAGTGACAATGATGTGTAGTTGATCAATGACTTTGATGTGAAACACTGTGCAATGATTAATTTGATTGTGTAGTGGTTAGTGGCTGCCAATATTTTATAGATATACCACATCTTCTTTACAACTTTACTATACTAATTCAAAGCACAGGCGGATCAAGTTTAAAAGTTGTGAAACGTGGTCTGATGGCTCTTCAAGGTGGCAAGGTGGTTCAAGGCAGGTGATTGGAGTGACCTTTAGGTTTTAGCCTGAGAATACTTTAGGGTGGCTGGTGTTTGGAAAGGTTGTATCCTACATAGGGCATTGTGGGACCCTTTTAGTTGGGATTGATAGATTACAAGGCATCAAAACATCCTTTCGAACTGTAGCTAATAAATAAAGTTTTGGGGCACTCCCTAGGTTGTGGCTTGACTTATAAGGCATTGGGGAATCCTTTCGGTTGCAACAAGGTATTAGGGTTTAATAATTTTTTGAAGGTTTTATCCTATAAATTAGGTGGCTGATGCCTCCCTCAGTTGTAGATAAAATATTTATGTAATTAATTTTCTTTTAAGGAGGAGGAGAAGACAATTACTATAAAGCATTTGATGGTCTTTGACCCGAAGAGGGTTTTCCACCTAAGAAAATTTGTGTCCACTTTTTTATATTTTTGCATTGTTGTATGGTGTTTTCTACTATGGATTTTTGTTTATGAGAATTAATAATATATAATAATAATAATAATAATGTTAACTAAATATTAACGAATTATCTAAAAAAGATTAAAAAGTGCTAATTGCTAAGAAATATTGATTCACCACCCCTCTCACTATTTTCAACAAAATACAATGGCATATGTTTTCACTCTTGAAAAGTGTATGGATTTATGGCTTGAAATGATTGAACATATTGTTGATAAACTACAAATAAATAAGATATTTTGAAAATTCTTAAGCATTGAAAGGATCTACAAGGAATTAAGCTAACTCATGTTAACAACTATCATACACTATTCACCTCACGAGAATGTTCTAAAATGTCTATGTGCTTCCTTTAATGAGGCATATCCTCATGGGAGAAATTGATTTTCATTGTATAGAGGCTAAACCTTCTTAGGTTGGAAGCCACTCTCTATGTGGTGCCTCTATGTTGAGATGTAATGGAAGCTCCTCGCCTAAAATATTTGTAGCTATCATGGAATTCAAAGTGTTAGTCTCTTGTCCACAAAGGAAGATGAGTGCATCCCTGTTAAGAGTTGAATGCCCCTAAAACCCTTAATAAGCACCCCAACATTAATTTCTGGGTTACTATAGCCCATAGGAGGAACCTTGGTGGGTGGAAGGAGAGTTGGATTGCCTTCAGAAGTCCACAAAGTCTTACCAGAGGATAGTCAAAGGGTCACTAATGAAAATAAGCCAATAGTCCCTTATCCAAACACCAATCGTCGTGTGCGCCTTCTCGAGCCTCATGAATGAAAGGCATCGAGTTGATGTGTCTTAGTGGTCCCCACTAAAGGTGCAAGGGAGTGGCTAAGAAAATCGTGGGAAGTAATCAGTTGGGTGATACATGTATGACCTTGTGAGAGACTACCTCATCTTGGCTGCTCCATCAGTGGTTAAGTTGCTACCCCACCATCCATGCAAGCCCGGTTCAGCATCCCAGTGAATAACAAAGGAGAGCGTTTGGATAAGGGTGTTAGTGTTGAAAATAGCAACAAGAAATGCTAAAAATAGAAGTGCTAAAAATGGCACTACTATAAAGAGCATTTCGGGATACATTCCAATTTTAGTTAGTCCTTAAACAAAAATTGAGAATTAAAATTCGAATTTGATCTTTGTAGCTATTTGAAAAATAATTAATTAATTCATCTTGAGTTAATTATTTGTAAGAAATCGAACATGAAGTCTATGCGAAGAGATGCAATAGTTTCACCATTGGTTGAGGAAGTTATCACTTGATTAAAGGAGATCAGGATGAGTTGTACTTTGAGTTGTAATTAGTTAGCTTAGTTAACTAAGTTAATTCGAGTTGGATGAGTTCCAACAATTTGTGGAACTGATTGTGAGTTCAGTTAGTTAATGCATGCATGCATGTAACTAGTGTACCTCAAATAACTAAGTATTCTCTCATAAATAACTCATGCATGTCAGTTCAATTAGAGACCTAGTTGGGATAAGAGGAAGGGAGAGTGTATTATTAGTTGGAGGATTTTTACTATATAAGAAACTCATCCATGTAGAAGGAATTATCTCCTTTAGGGTTGCGTATTTACTTCTACGTTTGATGAGTGCGTGATGAGGTCAATTCACACAGGTCGCAACATTAGGCCCTAAGAGAAACTGTGCAAGGAAATAGGAGGCTTGGAGGCCTGAGGGAAGGCATATGTTGTGTCTATTCAATCTCTGAGCTAAATTTGTAGGATTCTACTGAGAGAAGGATAGCTTGTGAGCTAATGCTTTGTGTAATCTAGACATATTTCCACTTGTATGATAATATAGAGATCGTGGTTTTTCGCTGAAGCTTTCCCCAGAGTGTTCTTCTATGTTCATGTGTGATTGATTTCCCATTTTCTATTATATGTGTTCTATTTTATCTTACTCAAAATCAATTAAGCTTTTTCAAGTTTGTTTTAGAATTATATCTTGTATTTTGCTTTATCATATTACACAATCTATTGATCTACAGTGAGAAATTCTACATGGTATCAGAGCAAGGGTGATCAAAGAGAAGAACAATATAAAAATAAGGGAGAGGTTTGAAGTTTCATGTTCTTGATTATAGAAATTGAATTCTCATCACATCTCAAATTTCACCAATGGTGTTCAATGGTTAAAGAGTTGAGTATGCCCTTAATGGCAGCTCGAATTATATAGCCTGGAAGGATCGCAGGGAAGTAGTATTAGAGGACAACGGTCTAAAGGGCTTCATTAATCAAGAAGTCCCCAAATCGGTAGAAGCTAATGCTACAGAATTGGCAGAATGGAAGAAATGTGTGGCTAGAGCGTGGATAATCCTTCTGGAGGGAATTTGAGACCACATAGTCTCGAGTCTCCATGGGAAGGAGACACCAATTTCAATGTGGAAAACATTAAAAGATCTATATCAGAACAGCACCGATCATAGGAAGCTGGCGCTAAAGGACAAGCTTCGGAAAATCAAGTGTGAAAAGGGCAACACAATCTCTACATATCTGAACAAGCTCACCACCTATAGGGATGAGCTTGGAAGTGTAGGGATCATGACAGCCGATGATGACATGGTGAGTCTTGCTCTCCTCAGTCTTCCTAAGAGCTGGCATAGCTACTAAGATTCGGTAAATGGAAGAGAGAAACTGCTAGATTAGGAATGACTTTGGTCAGGTCTGATGTAGGAGGAGATAAGGAGAAGCACGAGAGATGGATCTTCATCAAAACAATATGATGAAGAAAATATAGCCTTAGCGAGTAAGGCAAGGAAAGGGAAAGGGAAGGCATCCCATTCCAAATCCAGTTATTCCCATGGTGGGAAGAAGTTTGACAAATCAAAAGTGCGATGCTTTCATTGTCATGAGGTGGGGCATTATGATTCAAATTGTCCACAAAATAAATCCAATAAGGGATCCTCGAAGGGATTATATGGTGAGGCAATAGCCTTACAGTTCGAATTGGATTTCTCTCTCATCGGATGCATGGTTTCATCCATGGTGGGATGTGTTTGGTACCTCGTTAGTGGAGCCTCTTTCCACATGTCCAGTGAAAAGAATCCTTTTAGTACCTTGGAGGAGAAGGATCTCCAGGTGCGGATCGAGATGGGCAATGATGGAAAGTATCATGTTTCAGGTGAAGTTATGGTTGTGCTTTAGAGGGAGCATGGAGCTCCTCTCACCCTGACTAATGTAAAGTATGTATCGGCTCTAAAGAAGAATCTTGTGTCTGTTGCTATGCTGGAAGACAATGGCTATGATGTAGTCTTTAGTAAAGGAAAGTTATTCCTGAGGCATATCGACACTGGACAGACTAAGAGGATTAGGATTCGAGTAAAGAATCTCTACAAGCTGGAGGTAGACGACTGTGCTGCATTGAGTTCCAAAGTAGAGTTGGTGCAAATCTAAGATGTTGGCAAGCTATGGCATAAAATATTGGGCCACTTACACCATGGAGCCTTGAAGATCATGCAACAGATTTCTACCGAACTTCCCAAGGGAAAAATGGAGTAGACAGATACATGCAAAGGTTGTACCTTGGGTGAGTATGAAAAATATTCCTTTCAAGAACGAGACAGTAGAGTTGGAGAAATCCTGGAGCTAGTTCACATAGATGTATGTGGACCATTCTCTACAGCCTCCACTACTAAGCAAAGGTACTATGCTATTTTTATTGATGATTTTTCTCATAGATGTTGGATCAACTTCATGCAAAAGAAGGATCATACCTTCTTGAGGTTTTGCGAGTTTAAAGCCTTGCCAAAGAAAGAATCTGGAAAGAAAATAAGGACCTTGCATAGCGACAATGGTGGAGAGTATGTCTCCCAAGAGTTTAAGGACTTCTACACTACAGAAGAAATTAAACGGGAGTTGACGGCACCCCATAACCCATAGCAGAATGGGGTGACCGAAAGGAAGAACAGATCGATTGCGGGATCAACTTGAGAAATGTTGCATGACCAAACCTGACCACTTCATTTGTGGGTTAAGGCATGCGATACAATAGTATACTTGTAGAACAAAAGCCCACACAGTATACTGGGGATGAAGACACCAATGGAAGCCTTTTCTAGAAAGCGACCAGATGTGAGTCACTTCAAGATCTTTGGATCATTGGTTTATTTCCATGTGACCAAAGATGCCTGAAAGAAGCTAGATCTAATAGCTGAGTTAGGGATACTTGTGGGGTACACTGATATACCCCACAACTATTAGGTGTTCCTAGGGATAATGTGGGGTACACTGATATACCCCACAACTATTAGGTGTTCCTAGGGATACTTGTGGGGTACATTGATACACAACACAACTATCGGGTGTCCCTACCTACCACTTAGAGGACAGTGGTACGCAGAGATATAAAGTTTGATGAGTAGAAATCCATGCGATTATCACTTGAGAGGGAGCTCAAGTTGCATGCAGAGGAGGAACTTTTAGTTCCTAAGGAGGATGAGCCATAGATTGATGCGGAGCAGCCGCATGTAGAGGATCCAGGAGTGGAGACATCCACTCATACTGAGTCTTCCAAATATGGGCGAAAACGCTTAAGGGAAGCTGACTGGTTCATGCTAGATGCGCAAGAGAATGTGGGACAACAATCTTATCAACGCAAACATAGGACATCACCTGAGCAGTACACTGGTTACATGGCCCTATTGGGGGAGCGCGTAGAGTCTGAACCTTCTTCATTCGAGGAGGCAGTGTAGCAACTAGTTTGGGTTGATGTAATGGTGAAGGAGTATGACCCCATCATTCAGAACTATTTTTGGGATGTTGTCCCAAGACCTTAGGACAAGTCAGTGGTGAGTTCCCAATGGCTTTACAAGGTAAAGTAGGTAGCTGATGGCAATGTTGAGAAACATAAGGCAAGGTTTGTTACCCATGGTTTCTCATAGGTCAAGGGGATCAACTATGATGATACCTTTTCTCCTATAGCAAGGTACTCATCTATTAGATTGATGTTGGCACTATCAGCTCAGATGGGTTGGAAGATCCATTAGATGAATGTGAAGACCATGTTCCTCAATGGGAAGATTGAGGAAGAGGTGTACATTGAGCAACCAGAAGGTTTTGAGACCTTCGATCCTGAGTCACATGTGTGTCAACTCAATAGGGTTTTGTATGGGCAAAATCAAGCACCTCATGCTTGGTACACCAGGATCGACAGCTATTTCACTGGGTTGGGCTTCACTAATCGTGAAGCAGATGCAAACGTTTACCACATCATAGTAGAAGGTAAGCCATTGATCATTCTTCTTTATGTTCATGATTTGATTTTGGCAGGTGATGATTAGTTGATCAAGTCCTGCAAGGATGAACTTGCAAGAGAGTTCGAGATGAAAGACATGGGTCTTATACACTACTTTCGAGGCATGGAAGTGTAGCAGAAGGATGGGGAAGTGTTTGTGTCTCAAGAAAAGTATGCCAGTGAGATAATCAGGCGGCAACACATGGAGAAGTGCAAGCCCATGCAGACTCCTCTGGTTGGTAACTAGAGGAAGGAGGATGCTACTTCAAGTGAGGTAGTAGCTGCTACTCTTTATCGGCAACTAGTGGGTTCATTGATGTATCTAGTGAACACACGACCAGACTTATGCTTTCCGGTGAACCAACTGAGTCAAGTTATGGTTCATCCTATTATAGACTAAATCTACCTTAGGCTAAGAAAGGCAGGTCTAGGGTAACATCAAACCACGCTTAACCTGGTAGCGAGCCCCACCAGGTCGGGAGAGGGCTCTCTCTTTGTCAATCTCAATGAAAATTTATCCAAAAAATCTTTAGATGACTGATATAAAAACTGGTTTTAGGCTAGGTATGTTTTCTCAGAAGAAATTGAATGATTTTAATGGTTGGTTGCTAGATCAGATGGGGAAGGCAGTTTTGGGTCTAGGAAATGAACACAGATTTGAAAAGGTTTCTGTGGGGTGAGGTAGGTAAGTGTTTTAGCACTTTGAAATGAGTGTAATGGTGAGTCTAAAGACTAGGGACGAGTGAGAGAGGGCATGTAAGTGTCACGAGTTGCCTTCAAACAGTAGAAAACATGTAGAACTAAATAAACCCCAAGGTCTCTGAAACACCAATGAATTGCATGCTTCAAACTTGATTCATTTAGTTATGTAGAAAGGGATAGATGATGGCACACATAAACATATGATCAACTAAATTATAGGGAAGAAAACAATGCTAAATCACATTACCATAAGAATCCCACAAAATGCTGCAAAACCCTGGCTTATTTCCTTGCCAAACTACAGAAGTGATGTAAAAAATAGCTCAATGCATCTACAAGAGTCCAACCTTGACAAATGAGTGATCCTCTCTATGTGTTATGCTAGGCCAATGAACCTTCAGCCAAGATCTTGAGCTTATCTTGCTCTTTTTTGATTTTCAAGGCTCTCGTTAACTTGGCTTTTAGGCTTCTTATCCTTGTCTTGCAAATTTTGTTCCAGGCCAAATAGTGATAAGCCATGTGGTGCAACATTTTCTTCTCCTTGTTAGCGTTGTCTAGTAGTTTCTCAAGGTGGATATTCATTCTTTCCAACCTGTTGGCTAGATAAATCGATCTTGTGGACAAGGTCGATCTCCCTAGTATCAGAAGATAGTCTAGCAACAAATAGACAAACAAATCTATCTTTCTCTAGACATATGCGATTTCTAATTTAATACTATAAAGGTGTTAAGACCCTACCTTAGATCCAATTCTTGTTTGTAATAGCCATCCTTCAATCGTTCAAAAGAGTTACTTTTGAGGACCTGCAATCACAAACAAGCAAACATTAAATAGCACCTGCATAGCAAATATCATAAATCATGTCTATTATGGTGATCAAGGAATCCATAAAATAAACCATGAATTAACAGCTTATTGAGAAAAAGAAATTTATTTGTATCAACTTTGAAGTAGAAGAACCTTACAACCTTTTTAGCCTTGATGTTGAACAAGCTCTTCCTGGGGTCTGAAACAGGAATTTCCTTTACTTTGACAAGCCTTGCACTCTTCCAAATGAGATCTTAGAGGTATGTAATCTCTCCTCATAAAAACTCAACTAAAGAATACTAAGTTCTGACAGCATTTCACCTCAAAAATATTTAGCTTCTAACCTCTCCAGTAACTAGCCCAATGCTTCATTTTATAGTGTAGAGGAGGAGGTTACAGGTCCACCTATGAAGGGATAGAATCCTCCTTCAAAGGGATAAGCTCCTCACATCAACGAGTTAGCTCCTTAAGGTATGGGATGCATGAACCTTAAGGGAGTGAACTTGCCACCTCAAGATTCCCTCCATAAGCTTCTAGAAATGATTGAAAGTGAGTTTTTTAGAATATACTCGTGCCTTTTTAACTTTTACAGGGGTCCGCACCCAGAACACAGAGGCAGCAGTCAGGTGTGCAGGAGACATGACCATTAGATGCGAGACCACAGGTAATGCAAAGAGAAAGTGTGAAACCAAAGTTTCAAAGACTTTTGAGGGCTTTCTCTTATTTTCAAGGCTTGATATGCGGAACTGAGGCTTAAGACTTGAAAGGAGGAAAGTATATGTGGTAATGGACTCACACAAATTGCAGAATGTTAAGGTGACAATTTTTAGTGCAACAGATTTCCCCCTAAAGTGCGAAGTCTGTAATAGATGAAGATGAAGAGTGAAGTACTTTATCTTTTCAAGGATCGTCCTATGGACATCCCAGTTAGAACCTATAAAAACATTCAATGAAAAATATATATATATGTAGACATATCATCACTGAGGTAGGCATTCCCATACTCAAATCAAAACTGACTAGAAAACTGACTAAATTGTTCTGATACAGGAATGATTTTGTAATATATCAAGAGTATAGACATCTGTAGACATAGTATGGGTGCAACCATCTATTTATAAATAGTCCACTGTATAATGAATAACAAAATTCCTCGTATCCTGGATGGTAGAAACTAGATCCAGGGTCTTGATTTCTGCTTCCCGAACTAGTACGATTCTATCCATGTGAATGAATGTGTCGGAGTTGAACATGGTAGAAACCACTTGATTACCAGTCAATGATGTGAACTGTTAACAAGTGTGAGAGAAACCACCATTAATGTTAATGGCTCTCAAAGTACTCAGTACAATCGATGAAATGTGAATAAATGAGCTGATGTCGAACATGTCGTAGAATCCTTTGATCGAAGGTCAATGATTCAACCTATCATCAAAGGCGAGAAACCTACCATTAGGGCATGCAGATTTCAAGGTACTGACAATTTCTAGATCATCTTTCTAGATAATGAGCTGAAGTCGATAGAAAGCGATCTGTTGTAGGTAAGCCCACAACACGAAACCATAGATCAAATTTTGAAGAAATATATTGGCAAGGGTTGACTCAGGGATGGTCAAAACATATGATAGATATCTTGCAAATGAATGGTTTACTTGAACTGGCCTCTTGAGCACATAATGACACTACAGATGGTTTGTTGACAATTGAACCAAAGCTAATACCCAGAAACCGGCTGAAGACTTTCAATATGGTTTGATTAACTGTTAGGCAAAGGATTTCCCGACCCAGGTGAACAAAAATGTCGTGTTCAAGAGTGGTTAATGGCTTTTCTAATACACAAAGTGTAACAAACAGGTTCATTTTTTTCTCTTTTCCCCCACCATTTCTGGCAAGTACCTCTTTATTTTTGACAAGCTTGAGGAGGATAACATTTGCTCGTTTATAAGCTCATCCTTTGGATGAGTCCAACTTAGTTTAAAATTCGAACCCTAAGAAGGAGTGGTTCGTTCCAGTTTAAAATTGAATAGGTCCTTTACTGTTAAATTTTAACAAGTCCAGTATAGGAAAAACTTGGTGTTTTTCAATTTTAATGAGTCAGAAGAAAAACTTAAGAAAACTCCATGGGCGTCCTTTCTCGTAAATTTGTGTCCCTCAAGCCCGAAAAAGTATAAAATAATACTTGAGAGAACTACTTGACCATTATGATCAAGGAGTATTTTTCATAATTAGTGGCTCCAATCTAAAAAAGTAAAAAGGTGATTGAAGACACGTCGTTTCATAACCAGTATTGAACCTAAAACCATAAAAGTCCAGCAATCTTTTCATGTTTATACGGTTAGAAAAGAGTTGAAGTGGACCTCCTTTTTAATTCCGTTTAACGAGTTATAAAAGGAAAACAATCGGCAAAGTTTTCATATTTTACAAGTCAGAAAAGAGCTTAAAGAAGACTCGTCCTAGAGGAACGAGTGGTATAAAGGGTAGAAACTAGTTCTGACAATGATGGAACTACTCAAAACATGTAATGGTTAACAGGCTGGCTAACAAAACCACTCATCGTTGTGGTCCGTCAGGAAAGGAAAAAAAACCAAGTGAAAGTATATGATCAGCCAAAGAGATGGTGGCGATGGAATGAAAACAACCAAGGCTCATCTAACAAAATTTAGCGGATAAAAATGTCAATCATGAGATGTAAATCAGGTATGGGTTCATTTTTACACAAGCTTGAACCATAGAGAACTCTGCTTGGATTCGGTTTCATGTTTACACAAGCTTGAAATGAAAAACTATGCTTGTTGCATGCCCCTAGCATAATTACTCAAATCGAGGTACATGCCCCCCAAGCTTCATTGCATTCAACGAGGTGGATGGAATGGAAGTTCACTTTTGAGATCTTGAAAAGACTCGACTTGGATTTTACGAAATCTTAATCAAAGACTCAATTTGGAAAGGGATTTGTTTCATTTTTTAATGAGGTTGACACAGGAAAAGAACTATCCTCAAAACCCTTGTTTCATTGTTTAACGAGCTTGACACAAGACAAGGAACAATGCTCAAAAACCTTGATTCATTTTTTAATGAGTTTGACACAAGACAAGGAACTATGCTCATAACACCCAGTTTCATTTTTTAATGAGGTTGACATAGGAACAAACTATCCTCGAGACACTCGGTTTCATTTTTTAACGAGGTTGACAGAGGAACAAACTATCCTCGACACACCTGGTTTCATTTTTTAACGAGGTTGACATAGGAACAAACTATCCTCGACACACCCGGTTTCATTTTTTAATGAGGTTGACACAGGAAAAAACTATCCTCGAGATTGGTTAGGAATCATAAAAAAACTGTACACCTTGATATGCAATTTCAAAGGGATTCAAAGGCATCGTGCCATCAAATGAATCCATCTCAGAATTGGAATGTATGATCCAAGGATCATCAAAAGTAATAGTGTTCGATGAAATCATATGAATAGTTGCAATAGAAGGCGATATGTAAGGAGGAGGGAACGAAAAAGTTACTAGTAAACCAGAATATTTAATCTAACCTACTCCAACATCCTTGTAAGGGATAGTTGTTTTACCAACTTGTTGAATACTATCTGTAGAGGCTGGGTCGGATGAGAAATAAGTCAGCTGGTCTATCGTAATGATCTTTCCATTATGAGGAAACTTGATAAGCTGAAAAATTGATGAAACAATAGCAGTCATAGCATAAGACCAACTGCAACCCAGGAGAAGGTTGTAATCTAGAGGGGCATCAGCTACTTCCACATCTAGATTGACAGTTTTGCCTTTGACCCCTATAGGTAAATCCTACAAAATACCAAAAGGATGGAATCCTCGGCCATCAAAAGCCTTTATAATCGTTAGAGACTAATTGAGTGTGGGATAACCAAGCGATATCCAACACTGGATCGACATAATACACATAGAAGCCCCTTCATCAATCACAGTTCGAAAGCAAGGTCTGCTTTTGACTAACACTAGAATCTGGAAAGCCATTTGATGAGGTAGGTGTGGTGTACTACTCTCTAAATCGAAGATTATTAGGTTAGAATCCTGAATATCAACAACTCCTATAGCAGACAATAGTAATTTACGCTGTGCTGGGCACAATTGCAGCACTTCCAAATCCAGCATTGCTGAAGGGGAAATAGCTAAGTCTTGAACAATGTTATAATTCTGAGCAGCTCTTGCATGTGGATTGAAAGTTGATATCCAAAGTATACCTTTAGCAAGCGGTTTGATTACTAAGTCAGAGTTGGGTTTCTTGATCTATAATGGGCCAGAACTAGGAGTTATAGTTCACGTGTTTGAATTAGAAGATTCTACTTCTTTACCATCAATAGGATTTTTACTACCATAATCTTGCGATCGTGTCGCAATCTTGATATGAGACATCATCATAATGGGTTCTTCTGAGGTATTCGACAAAGAAGCAACCACCTTACTATCTTGAGTAGGGAAAGAATCCTTCAAGACAACAGGCGTTTGAGAACCTTTAGCAAATTCCAAAACCTACGCTCGATGTGGGCATTCTTTAGTAAAATGATGCTCGTCTCAAATGTAACAAGGATAGTGAGGTTTACGTTTTCATCAGTAGATTCAATTTTATCTGTTTTATCTTTTGAATTTTGTTTGTTTTTGTTCTTCCCTTTATCTTTACTTCCGGGTTTGGTCGTAGATGAATCTACGGCATGGACGTCGGCAGAAACTTTAGTGGAAGAATGTCCTTTCAAGGAATCAAGTAAAGTTATTGTAGGAGAAGAGTTCTTTGAAGATTTCTTCTTACTTTTAGTACTAACAGAACCAATCATACCATCAGTGGCATGAGACCCTGAAGGAGCTGTAGTTTCTGGAAGATCAGGGATTTTTTCATGTAAGTACCTAACTGCGTATAGATGAGGTCAAGGTAATGAGCCTGAGCAATGACTTGCTCTTCAGTGACAACCCCTACCTTAGCTACATCTTCAGTGATCTTAGGTAACAATGATTTAACGAACCATTCTGCTAAAATTTGATCTGGAATGAAAACTTTCACTAAACGCCTTCTACGTTGCCATTCATGAATATGATCAGAAATATATGTGGACGTGGATTGTTTTAGTGACGTTAACAGTTCTGTGCCATTGTCGTATCTGACAGGAAACTGAAAATGAGTTAAGAAAGAAGTGGCTAACTGACTGAAATTATAAAAATAGCCTCGTGGTAACTCAATGTACCATTTGGCAGCAAGACCAATAAGATTTCGTTGAAAAAGACACAATCAAATTGAACCATCAATGATAGAATTAGATGCACACCAGAGGTGATAAGTTGTAATGTGATTTGACATATCCTCTCCTGACTTACCCTCAAATTTTGAGATATCACTGGGCAACTTACTAAGAATTGGTGGCCAATACAGAAGATAGTAAATCAGATCATTCATAAGGTGCGACAAATCAAGTAAATCCAAAGTTGCAATAAATGGTAACTAAATTTTAGGGTCGCGAAAACCTTGAGTAATGAGACTAGATCTAGGAGGAGGATATCCAGGATAACCTGGAATCGGATTTTCATTAGGAATGTTGTAACCTCCTGGAAAACCAGGATTAATCAGACCAAACTGAGGTTGTTGAGGCTGTTGATAAGTATAGCAAGGATATGGTTGATACTGATAAACTGGGTTTTGTACAGTAGGACCGAATTGATATTGTTCCTGGTATGGTTGACTTGTGGCAATTGTACTTGGACCAGCTTGTCCTGCAGGCATCTGGACCGAAGTCTCAACTGTAGGTCCTGACTGTGGCACAGAGACTTGAGGAGTTTGCGTTGATATAGGGATAGTAGAAACCAGAGCTACAGATATTCCAGAAAGAGGTGTGGTAGGTTGAACAGAAGTTACAGTAGTTGCAGCAACAGTTTGAAGTGGAGTCTGAGGTGAGCTAGGCCCAGGCTACTGAACTAAACCAGGTGCAGAGGTTTGAAGCGTAGGTTGGACAAGTTGTTGGGTTGGACCAGAAACCAAAGGTTGTCCAATTTGATTAGATAACTTCACATTAGGTTGCAAATTCTGTTTAGTTTGAGACGGATCCCACACCATATTCATTCTGGGACCCATAAAAGGTTGTACATATGGAGGACCATAACCTGGTTGAACATAGGGATGAAAATTAAGTGGTACATTTCGAGCTCCTTGTAAAAATGATTGACTAGAAGGCGGTTGGAAACCTTGAGTTGGGTACTGACCTTGAGGTTGATAAGCCTGAGGCATGTACTGAATGTGGGGTTGAAAAGCATCTTGAGGAGTATACTGAGTCTGGGGTTGAGCTTGGGGTATGTACTGTCCTGAACATATATATTGTCCTGAAGGTATGTACTGTCCTTGAGGTTGACCCTCAGTCGGTAACTGACTACCTTGAAGTTGCCCCTAAGGCGGTAACTGACTACCTTCAGCTTGCCCCCCAAGCAGTAACTAACTACCTTGAGGTTGTCCCCCAGGAGGTTACTGACTACCTTGGGGATGAGGATTTGGAATACTACCAGACATCATAAGGATTTTCTCTACGTTCAATGTTTTAGTTCCATTACTACCAAGTGATAACTGATGTTCAGCCAGTCGAGGAGTTGCTTCTAAAAAAGTACCAGCGAGTGACTAGTACCCCGAAGGAATAGAAGGACCACCGCATAAAAATGTTTCTAGTGATTGGGAAAACATAGATGACTGTAGTGACATGATCGATGAAGTATAATAACCTCTTGGTGTAGAATGAAAATAATCACACAAACAAATAAAATTTCAATAAAACCACCTAAAGTCTCTAAGGAAGCAAACAATTGAATCACACACCTAAAAAATCTAAGAGTTCAAACCACACACAAACAATAACTTCCCATACTAAAAACACTAGTTGGTGATGAAATCCAACATCATAGAAGTTTAATACAGAAAGGGCGGTTGGAGTAGTTACCTTGACAACCTGCTTAATGAAACAGACTGGGACAAGTTTCTTCACAAAACCATCTTGAGTGAAGAGAACCCCCTAGAGAGTCCAAGTGAGTCTAGTCGATGTCTGCTCTAGGTACAGTGAGACCTGTCCTTCACCATCACCTTAGGAAATAATCTTAAGTTTATGGGCACTAAGGTTACCAACAACAACAAATACCTCTGGGGGAACAATCTACGATCTGATCTACGTGTAAGGGAACAGTAACCAAGCTCAATCCCCTTTAAGGGTCCTTGACATGATCAATCCAAGCTTTACCAACAAGTGACCCTGGGCTCCTCGAAAATGGTTAATCTGAGGTTTACCATTTATAATACCTGCAAATCTTCTATCTTTCCCAATGAAACAAACTTGATTGTCTCAAAGGTTCAGACATGATTTCGTGATTGACTCCTTTAAGAGAAGCTTCCAAGAATGTATCAATTACAATTGGATTTATTTCCTACTACAAGATGTATCTACTTGTTTGTTTTAACTATCTTGGAGAGTTAATTACCCCCTACTCCAAGATACTAGCCTAAGCTATTGATAAGAGCCCTAAAAATAAAAAATATTACTAGATCAATTTTAATTAAGTGTTGATTTTATGGGTTGTTCTTTAAGTCAATAGGTATGGAAATGAAACTTTGATGGTGTGAAGACTTGACTCCAAAAACACTAAAAAATGCACCTAAAATGATAAGCAATTTGTTTTTCTTTCAATGAAATTCTAGCTAAAAGAAAGAGTTCGAGAATGCAATTCTTTAAGAAACAATTCTTTCTTTCAACATGGAAATGAAAAGAATTTTTTTTTTGTCTTTCTCAATAAGAACTCAAAACGAGACTAATTATTAATGCTCACAATAAATCCCTTTCATTTTTCAAAACTTGAAACTACAAAAAACAATTTGCTTCAAAGGAGATCTTACAAGTTCTATAAAAACACTCAAAACTACAAAAACTAATTTTGAGATCTAAAAACTTTTAAAAATCTAATTAAAGAAAAGCTTCAATTCTTTTTGAGGACGTTTTACTTAGTTTTTCAGTAAAATAAGGATTCATTTGTTCATAATAACAAACCAATCAAAAAACATCCAGATATGTTTTCTTTTGTAAAAATGAAATTCAAAACTTATGACAAAGTTTGTTCAAAGATTTGCAAGAAGAAAACTAAATCTATTTCTCTCAAAGAACAGATTTCACAACTAAGTCAAACTCATCAAGAAGACGAAAAGACACTAGGGTAATCTAAGGTTTCTGAAGCTTCTGATCTTTGAGTCACTACAAAGACCATGCGAAAACCACTCCAGGCATGCAAAACTTCTAGAAAATCATTTAAAACAAAAATACCATCGAAACTCACTCACAAGAGATTTTTGATAGTAAGAATGCAGATCTAGGTAAACACTAAAAATCCTAAATGAAACCTAAACTTAACTAGAAGAAAACATTTTAGGTTTGTCAAAAAAATTTACAGGGTCTGCGGGCTCTAAAAGAAATAGGTGCATTTCCGCTCTGTTTACTAAAGGAAAAGTACAGGGATGCTCGCACTGTCTTTAAAGAGAAAGTGCGATCCCCTAAAAACTTCGAAAAAAACAAAAAATAATAGAGATTCTAAAAACTACCCAAGCCAGTATACATCAATCAAAAACCAGAAACAAAAACAATTTTCTCAAGTCAAAGACAAAAAGGCAAAGGAAAACCAAAAACCAAATTCAGTTCCCTAGCGGAGTCACCAATTTGTTGGCCAAATAAATCGATCTTGCAGACAAGGCTGATCTCCCTAGTGTCAGAAGATAATCTAGCAACAAATAGACAAACAAATCTATCTTTCTCTAGACATATGTGATTTATAAATTAATACTATAAAGGTGTTAAGAACATACCTTAGATCCAATGCTTGTTTGTAGTAGCCATCCTTCAATCATTCGAAAGTGTTACTTTTGAGGACCTACAATAAAAAACAAGCAAACATTAAATAGCACCTGCATAGAAAATATCATAAATCATGTCTATTATGGTGATCAAGGAATCCATAAAATAAACCATGAATTAACAACTTATTGAGAAAAACATATTTATTTGTATTAACTTTGAAGAAGAAGAACCTTACAACATTTTCAGCCTAGATGTTGAACAAGCTCTTCCTAGGGTCTGAAATAGGAATTTCCTTTACTTTAACAAGCCTTGCACTCTTCCAAATGAGATCTTAGAGGTATGTAATCTCTCCTCATAAAAAGTCAACTAAAGAATACTAAGTTCCAACAACATTTCACCTCAAAAATATTCATCTTCTAACCTCTCCATTAACCAGCCCAATGCTTCATTTTATAGTGTCGAGGAGGAGGTTACAGGTCCACCTATGAAGGGATAGAATCCTCCTTCAAAGGGATAAGCTCCTCACATCAAGGTGTTAGCTCCTTAAGGTATGGGATGCATGAACCTTAAGAGAGCGAACTTGCCACCTCAAGATTCCCTCCAGAAGCTTCTAGAAATGAATAAAAGTGAGTTTTTTAGAATATACTCGCACCTTTTTAACTTTTACAGGGGACTGCACCCATAATACAGAGACAAAGGATTCAGGTGTGTAGGAGACATTACCATTAGATGCGGGACTACAGGTAACGCAAGGAGAAAGTGCGGAACCAAAGTTTTAGAGACTTTTGAGGGCTTTCTCTTATTTTCAAGGCTTGATATGAGGAACTGAGGCTTAAGACTTGCAAAGGAGGAAAGTATGAGTGGTAATGGACTCACATAGAATGCAGAATGTCAAGGTGACAATTTTTTGTGCAACACAACCATGATTCTCAATCAGCCTCTATTTCTTTCTCTAGTGAAGTTAGGTTATTTTCCTTCTTTTTGCTAATTTTCAGTTTTCCATTATGGTTTGCAGCTCCATGATTGTTTGTTTGTCCTCCAATTTCTTGTTCTATTGCTCAAGCTAGTTAATTACCCATTTAGCCCTCCTTGAGCTTCTTTCTCCTTGATGATCACATCCTTAACCCTTGAGCTTTGGGAGCCCAAATCAGTGTCCTCTTCCTGACCCAAAATAAAATCTCTGTCTTGGCCTTCAGAAGGCCCTTCATCATGCAATGGTTGGTTTCCTTTGTCCTGTACCTATTCTGCTAAAGAAGAAGGCAAAGACCCTTTCACCCCAGGTGAAGATAGCATTTGCCTATGATCTGGTGAAGAAAGCGAGACCCCTTCCACCACTGGCGGAGATAATACTCGTTTGGCAGCTTTAAATAGTCTCCTTGTGCAATTCTCATAAGTGACAAACACTGGCACACATATAGTTTTAGTCTCATGAACATCTGGCTGGTTTGAAGGCCCTCCTTCCTCTTGAAGCACCGATGGAGTCACCTGAGGGCTTTTGAAGACCTCATGTGCAATGAAAGTATCCCATGAAATATTCAACAAGCTTAGCTGATGCAAAACAACAATTTTAATCAATGAGAAATGGTAAATGCTACTGAATTACTGAGGAAGAGGTTTCCTTTGCACATAGTGAGCCATTTTCTCAATATTCCTGCATATAAAGTATGGGAGATTCATCATCCTCACTCTTATGAAATGCATCAGCAATTTGACATGGTATGTATATAGATGGGAAAACCTTCCCTCACAAGTAAAATATTTGATGCTGAGTTTCATGAGTGGAGCATAAGTATCTTCCAAGTATTTGAAAGGAAATACCCTACTAATTTGCCTCTCATAACTAGACTTGATGTAAGGCTCCCAATGCTCTCTGCCCAAAAGTTGCCCCTTATTCCACTATTCACCCACATTAGGGATGCCTGTTGTTGCTAGTATGGTTTCAGGTGTCAAGGTGAAAGAGACACTAACTAGGTTCACCTGGCCATTGTGAAGATGAAGAACAAATAACCTAGCAAGCTCATGGTGATATTGCACCCTCTCCACCATTTCAAAAAACTGGTAACAAGATTGATTTTTAAAATAGGTTACTGCAAGAGGGAAAGAAGGTAACTCTGTAAGAGTGCTGGGTTCCTCCTGGATATGTTTTCCTCCTTTATGTGGTTTTCTTGGTGCATGATCCTCTTGGGAAGAATCACTGACAGTTTCATCATCCCTTTCATATGTTGAGTCTATCTCCATACTTTCAAATTTGGAGTGAAAAATGATGAGTATGAAAAGATTTTTATGGTATGAGGGTGAATAGGGTGGTTGTTGTTTTTCCTTTTGGGAAATGAGAGATTGACTAATAATATAACTGTAAATGAGGGTTTTGATGGTGGAAGGAACGTAATGAGGGAATAGGAAAGAGGAATTAGGGTTTTGGGAATGTATATGGTTAATGCTTAGGAATAATGTATAGGGCTTAGGGTTTGGTAATAGGGAGTGAGTGCCAATGATTTTGGGAAGGGGAAAGAGGAAGGGATTTAGGGAAATTTAGTGCAAGGGAAGAGAATGGAGTGTGGAAGATAATCATAAGGGAATTAATAGTAGAAAACGAGACCCTAAGCAAATTTGGCAAGACAATTTTAGAGACAGCTAGGGTCTATTTTTTAGACACACAAATCACCACCACATATGAAAAAATCCCTTGCTAGATTAGATGTGAGGCTTTACTTACTTGTTGAGAGGTTATTTGTGCATTTGGAGGCAAAGGAGAGTGATGAAATTTGATTTAGAGCTCAACAGGTAGGTGTGTAACACTGCCTCCCAGGTGCGTAGCACACGACCAAAATCCAGTTCAAAACCTATGCCAGATGCGTAGCGCCAGGCATGTGCATAGCGCCAGTGCCCAGATGCATAGTGCCAACAAATTTTCGTGGTTTTTGCTTAATTTCACCTCTTTCTCCCACAAACCCAATTTTCTCCTTTTGGCTCACTCTCTTTTTCAAAAAATGAAGATTTTCAAACACAAAGAAGAACTTTATATCCACTTGGTTTTAATTTTTCATTTACAAACACAATTTTCTAAAGTGTCTTTCACTTTTCCTTAAAAAACTTTGTTTTCATTTTGTAGTTTGACTCTTCTTGATCACCTGATGAATTGATGCATTGATGTTTTTATTTCTTGTAGTGGCTGGAGTTGGCAAGGTGACCAAGGGTAGTAGCTCTAAACTTATTACATATAGAAAAACTTAAAATTACATAAAATTTTATACATAGAAAATAAAACTTTGTTTTACCCCAAAACAAGGTTTGAGGAAAAACTTATTTATTGAGTAAATCATCATTGAAGTTTTGATTTTATGAACTTATTTGACCTCCATGTGCCTGTTGACCATTTATTGAGCCTTTCCATGACTATGGTGGCAAACCATAGACATAATGAGACCTAAAACCCTAAAAATGGTTTTGCAAATGTAATGACAAAAATGACTGTAAATGACCTAAACTTTTGAAAATAGGCTAGCAGGTAAAGACCATGAGGGAAATTTGATAATGAAATAGTACCATCAGTTGATCCATGACCTAATGGAATGCATCTGATCAGATGGGACACCTAAAATGCATGCAAAAAGAGAATTTGATCATTGATGGAGGGATGAAGATACCGACACTAACATTGGCTCCAATGCGGATGGTAGCTCCTGGGAGGTGCCGAGAACTACAAATCTATGAAAAGTAGACAATGCCTCTTCCATTGGGCTAAATGGAGTCAATAACTTTAGGAATCTAAAACCAATATCCTGACTCAAAACTGACTCAATTACAAGACTGAAAATTGATTCAAAACTGACTCAAACAACCCACACTAAATAACCAAAAACTGACATCAGATATTCAGTTTTATAGCCTTCACTTTGGGCACCAAACTGAATGAATGATGACAGTACACACTTTGCAATGAAGGAAATAAAATGGTATGTACAACGACAAATTATGACAACAGAAAATTTCTCAAAGATAATACCGTTTTAGCAGCCAACCATTGGCCGGCCCTCCTGGACAATCTTCCCTGTTCATTTCTTTGAGGAGAAAAGCATTTTGACCCCAATATGCAGCAATTCGATATGGTCCCTTCCACAGATTCTTGAACTTTCTGTGCTTTCCTTTGTCCTCATTTCTAGCATCCCAATTTAGCACTATGTCTTCAATCTGAAACTTATCCGCCTTTGCCTTCCAATCATAGATTCTCTTGATTCTCTCTTGCAGCCTAAAGGTATTCTGAAAGACCTCCTCTCTCGTCTGCTGTAAATGGATCATTTGGTTTATTCTTTGCTCAAAATGATCCTCCTCACTGCCATCTTTTTGCAAAAGTTTTACAACCGAGACTGTGAGAGATGTCGAGAACACCATTTCAATACCATATACTATTTCGAATAGAGACATGCCAATTGACTTCTTCTGACTTACTCTATTCGCCCATAGTGCATTAACTAGCTTCTTGTGCCAAAGCTTTTTGTTTATTTCCAACAGCCTTTAATGATGTTAACCAATGATTTATTTGAAGATTTAGCCAATCTATTACCTTGCGGATAGTATGCAATAGAATGCCCCAAGGTAATTTTATATTTGTTACAAAAGTCAATCATCTTTTTGGATTTGAAAGTTGCTACATTATCTGTAATCAACTTGTTAGGACACGAAAACATGACAAAATATTATTTTCGAGAAACTAAATTATTACCACATCTATGGCCTACCAAGTGGGGATTGCCTCAATCCATTTTGTAAAATAATCGGTTGTTGTTAAGATCCGCTTATGCTGAGTTGAAGATGTAGGATGAATATCTCTAATAATGTCTAGGCCCCACTGCATTAAATGGAGCACTTACTTCAACTGGATTGAGAGGCAGTGGCTATAATTTTCTCCTTCCCTGAAAAATTTAGCATTCGTGACAACTCGTAACAGTTTTATAAATATCAGCAAAGAGGGTAGGCCAATAGTATCCTACTCTCAAAATTTTATTAGCCGTCGTTTTCCAGAATAGGTGGCCTCCACAGTCTCCCTTGTGAAAATCATCCATGACCTGTTTTGCTTCCTCCTCAGCCAAACAATTTAGAAACATACCTCCAAGATCTTTCCAATACAATGCATTATTCATAATACAAAATTTGGCAGCCCTTAGATTCAGAGTTCTACTTTTATTTCTAGCCATCCCTAGTGGTGGTGAAAGGTGCTGGAGCACATATACAATATCTGAATACCAAGGAGAATGGAGAAAAATTTTAGATACCTGAATGAGTGAGTTGTCTTCATCTTCTTCAAACATAGCAGCAATCAAGTTTATGTCCATGGCATGTAAACTAGACTCCGCCATCAATTTTTCTAGACCTTGCCCCTTGATGACCTTTGTTGACTTTATCTCCAAGTCATATTCTAACAAAGCTTCGATCCATTTTCCTCGCCTCCCTTCCGGATCTGTTTATACCAAGAAATCTTTGACGGTTGCGTTAGGGACATAAGCAAGAATATGAGAGTGCAGAATATACACCAAGAAATCTTTCGAAGATTTCACCAAGGCAAGAGCTTGCTTCTATATAATGTTATATTTTAAGGCTGCATCTATTATTGTCCTGCTGAAAAAGGCAATTGGCTTCTCAAGCTGGTCTCTTTTCTGCATTAGAAATGCTGCCATAGTATGTTCTGAAGCGAACGAAAATAAAATGAAATCTTGGGAATAATCTGGGCTGATTAAAATCGGAGCTGAAGAAAGAGCCAACTTTACCAAATTGAAAGACTTGATGGCTTCTTCGGTCCACTTTGCCACACTATCTTTCTTCAACATGTTCATAATTTCCCTCAAATTTTCAACTATGTTTGGTACAAAATGACGTAAGAATTTCATCTTATCGTTGAATGCCTAGATCTCCTTTTTACTACGAGGAAAATCAATTTTCTAAATGGCTTCCACTCGAGTAGGATCGAAGTGAATGCCCTCCTTGGATATTATGTGACAGAGAAGCTTCCCCTCATCCATGGAAAACAAGTTCTTTTTGGGATTAAGAGATATGCTATACTTTTGACAATGCTGAAAAACAATCTTCATATGGTAAAGATGCTCCTCATCTGAATTGGAAAAAACTATCAAATCATCAAGATACACTACGAAAAATGCATCTTTCTCATTTGCAAAGGCAATGTCCATAGCCCACTGAAAAGTTGCACCAGCATTCTTTAAGCTGAATGGCATCTTGGCATAATGGAATGTCCCCCACAGAGTGGTGAATGCTATTTTATTCTTGTCATCTTTATGGAACAAAATTTGATTGTAGCCAGAATACCCATCGAGCAGTGACATACAAGATGCCCCTACTACTCTTTGGAGTATGTGATCCATTTTTGGCAATGGATAATTATCTTTCAAAGACACCTTATTCAAATTTCTGAAATCAATACATAATCTAATCTCACCTGTCTTCTTCCACATGGGCACCAAATTGGAAATCCATTCAGAAAATCTTATTGGAACGATTATACCAACCTTGTATAATCGATTCACCTCCTTCTCTATTGATGGCAACAACTTTGGATTTATCCTTCTTAACTTCTGGCGAAATGGCTTCTGGTTTGGCTTTATTGGAATGATGTGCTGAATTATACTTTTATTGTACTCCTTCAAATCTGTATAGTCCCATGCAAATACATCAGTGAATGAAGACAATAAACTAATGTATTTTACCTTTACCTAAGGAGATAATTCATTTGACAACTTCACCATCTTTGGATTTTCTATTGTTCTGATATTCACATCTTCAACTCCCTTTTCGCCGGCATTAAACTTGGTTTCCGGGCTACATCATCTTAGTCAAATACTTCCTCTAAAGATATAAGCCCTTTAGGGATGACATTGTCCTTCAGCTGCAAAACTTCCATCTGATTTACCTCCATGTCTAGTTCACCATCATCTTGCTCGCCATCTATAGAAGTATCTTAATATTTGCCTTCATTTTGCATAAACTCTTCAATCTCTTTGTCATCCTGAAACACCTACCAATATCTTAGATTATCAGGGATAGTTGGGAAATGTTTCACATGAATTTCAAACTTAGTGTTTGAATTCATTAGAATTTTCAAGTTACTTGCAGCTGTAGCAAGGGAATCTGCAATAACATTCTGTGTGCGAGGCACACATGTTAAAGTATGATCTGGAAACAGCCTCAAAATATCTAAAACTACATTATGATAGGCCCTCATTCGAGGATGTTTGGCTTGGTATTCACCCTTGACTTGTTTGATTACTAATTCGGAGTCGTCATAAACTGAAACTCTCTTTGCATTCAAATTCTTAAGGATTTTCAAGCCTGCAATTAGTGCCTCATATTCAGCTTCATTATTTGAACAATCAAAAGCCAACTTATACAAACAAACTCTTACATTACTCGAGACTTTATTTAGTAAGAAAAAAGGGTTGTGTATCCAAATACCAATTCCGGCACCTTCCTTACCTACTACTCCATCAAAGTCCATACTCCACAAACTGACTTCCTCCTCCAAGCACTGGAATTCTGCCTGCTCCTCTAGCTTTTTCTGCTATCCATCAATTTTCTACTACTGTCGGAATGTTGACTGTTCAGTGGTACTTTCAAACCTTTGTCTCCCTTGATCAAGTACAACTCTAAAATTTTCTGTTATCTCTGGTATATCTTCGACTTCAACTAATTGAATATTTACATCATTGAAACCACTGTCAGAATAAAAAACAAAAGATTCTAAATCTGTATGTACATAATTAATTGGGTGATTCAAAGGTTTCTCCTTGCTCGTGATCATATACTTCATCTTTTTCTCTCTATATAACTTTCTCAACTGACCAAAGATGGGAATAGTGGCATAGGAGAAATCTAAGTGCAATGTCCCTTTGCGTTTTGCACCCATGACCTAGATAAAAGCATGCCAAATATAAGGGGAATGTCGGCCACAACTACATCCATTAGAACATTCTTTGTTGGAATCTGATCTAAAGTCACAACCAAATCTTTAATGAGACCAATACATCTGACCCTACCTGAATCAAAGGAATAAAGATCATGGTACTTGTGAGTGATGTCCAAACCCAATTTTTCCATAATTTCCTATGGCATTAGGTTGTGAGACGCTCCTGAATCAAACAAGGCCTTGTACAAAACATAATCATACAATCTAAGGCTGATGTAAAAAGGGGCTACATCAATATCCTCTGATTGGCCTTCTGATGCTAGACCAAAGATAAGCTCGGGTTGATCATCTTCCACATTAACCATATCAGACAGGGGATCTATATTCAAAATCTTTGCCACTTGACCTTTATAACTGCTATTCTTCATTAATTCAGTCAAAGGTATTGAAACTTTTAACTAAGCAATTTCATTTTCTAAGCTAAAGGCTGAAGTTTTCTTTACCTCTTTGACTAGAGCATCCTTCTTTTCAGTCTTCTCCTTTCTTGCACTTGGCTGGTTTGAATTTTCATTTGCTAATTTTACTTTGCTGGAAGTAGGATCTACTAGCTCCTTTCCCTTTTTCTGAACATTTGGAGAATCGTTCTTTGGTGGTGTTGATTACTTCCAGTTCTGAATTGGATTGATCAGTACATCCCTACTCCTGAGTGAGTATTGTCTTTGCTATGCTGTCAATGCATTGGTGTATCCCCTCTAATATTCATTTAATTCCTCTTCTAGGATTGTTTCATTTGCCAATATAAAATCTTCATATTTTTGTACAGATGGCCTTTTTGAATACTCTTCATCTTCAGTGATATAAATTGGCAAACCATCTGGTGTAAAAAAGTGATTCTCCTCTCCTATTGGAGTCTCATCATCCTTCGATTCAGTGCCATGGACATTGTTCTATTGTAGTGTTGTTTTGACTTGTTGTTGAGCTGATGGATCTTGAGCTCTTTGCTCTCGTTGCTTGATCTTGAACTGTGGTTGCTGCTGACCATGAAAATTTGGATTTCTGACCTATGTCTTGGGCTTATCTACTGTTGAATCTATCAAACATCTTCTCAAGCTTACAAAGCAAATAATTTGAGGAAGAAGCTTCATCCTTTATGGTCACCTTCTTCTCGGTCTTTGTCCTAGCTCTCTTAGCTAGAAGATTTGCTTCAACACTTACTACGATTTTCTACATGTCCTCCAATGTAGCCGAGTCTCTTTCTCTCAATTTATATGCCATGTTGGGATCAAAGCCACCGGGAAATTTAATCAAAGCCAACCCCATTGGTGGCTTGATATCATGCGGAATGGCATTGTAAATAGTATTGAATCTAACACAGTAAACCGAGACACTTTCACCAACATTCCTCTTTATGTTTTCATACTTGAAAAGGATTTGGAGTGGATTTTTCTTTACCTCCCAACAATCCATAAATTGTCTTTGAAGAGTTGCCAATGTATTGATAGCTCCAGTAGGCAATGCTCTGAACCACTTTCGCACTTTGCCTCCAAACGTTTGCACAAATAGTCTCATAGTCACATTCTCTTCATCTATTTCATAGAGATCAAAGAAATCACTCATCCTATCAACATGATGCTATGTTGTGATACCTTGGGAAGCATCAAACAATGGGATTTTACTTTGGTAATCAACAAGCATAGCATCCAAGTTATGAGGCAAAATGAAAGGCACATATTTGGAAACCATTACTCGAGGTGGATTTAAAACTGGCTTTGGGGATGTAGGAGGAGTGGGAACAACGATAGCAGTTGATGTGATGGGTGTATGAGGTGTCGAAGGGGATGAAGAAATATTTGATGTTTGAGGTGTTGAAGGGGTTGATGGGGGAGAAGAGACTGCAAATCTCTGATCAAATATGGTGGGCTGCACTAGAATGGTGGGAATAAAAGGAAGCTCAATAGAGATTTCTGAACCAAACACAACAGCAGATGAACCAAGACTAGCAGATGCATATTATAAGAACTCAGGAATATTGGTAGCCATAATTGAATTTTTAAGATTTAGAATATAAGCATCAATTGATCTATTTGCACTTTCAGTTTCAAGATATTGCATAAACTCCGGATTTAGAACAGTAGCACCAATTGCCCTTTTAGACTTCATTTCAAACAATGATAGATCAAAATGTTCATCAAATTGGAGATCTTCAAGACATTTAAAAAAAATCGGGCATGAATGAGATCTAAAGACAGGAATCACAGAACTTTCTTGGCGGAGAATTCTTGGAATGAGATTTTGGTTTTCATACATGGGAGGAGGATCAAGATCAGGATTGGCTCTGGTGTATCGTCTAGAAGCTAGTGTCTTTAATTATTCCCATAAATCAAATTGACATCACAATCTTGTCAGCCTACTGAATTCTAAACTCATCATCCAAAAGTCTAGAATTATTTAATGTACTGGAGAAATTTGCACGTCAGATGTTCAGTTCATAAACTAAACCAGAGATTGACTGAAGAAGCATTCATCTACTTATGCACTTGCAGAGCAAGAGAAGTTCGAAGGCTACCTGGCTAACTTCAGGCTCTGTCTGTAGTTTATAAAACAAATAACAATAACAAACAAACAACATTTTCTTCCCCAGTATGGTTGCCACTATGTTAGGGCCTAAATCTACCTCAGGCTGAAAAAGGCAGGTCTAGGGTGACATCAAACCACACTTAACCTAGTAGCTAGCCCTACCAGGTTGGGAGAGGACTCTTTGCTTGCCAATCTCAATGAAAATTTATCAAATAAAGTTTGAGATGGCTGATATAAAAACTAATTTTGGGCTAGGTATGTTTTCTTAGAAGAAATTGATTTATTTTAATGGTTGGTTGATAGATCAGATGGGGAAGGCAGTTTTGGGTCCAGGAAATGAACACAAATTTGCAGAGGTTTCTGTGGGGCGAGGTAGGTAAGTGTTTTATCACTTTGAAATGAGTGTAATGGTGAGTCTAAATACTGGTGGGGAGCTGGAGAGGGCATGCAAGTGTCATGACTCCTCTTCAAATAGTAGAAAACATGTAGAACTAAATAAACCCCAAGGTAGAGCACTGAAACACCAATGAATTCCACCCTTCAAACTTGATTCATTTAGTTATGCAGAAAGAGATAGATTATGGAAAACATAAACATAAGATCAACTAAATTATAGAGAAGAAGACAATGCTAAATCATATTACCACAAGAATCCCACAAAATGTTGCAAAACCCTGGTTTATTTCCTTCCCAAACTATAGAAGTGATGTACAAAATAGCTCAATGCATCCACAAGAGTCCAACCTTGACAAATGACTAAGAAAATACAAGATATAAGCATCAAACCATCTATGCTAGCCATTAGGGGTTGAATCCATGAGTCAAGGAGCTGTTTCAGCAAGATCTAAACTAGGAGTTGAAAAATAGGCAGTGGAACAACTTGCCTCTAAAACTATGGAAACAGATTCATTCAGTTCAAAAACACCTAAAATTGATGTATCTACCTCCTTAAGTCATTTTTTTTATCATTTTTACATCAAAGTACATCAATTTACATCATGAATTTGACCATGAGAGAAGAAAAACTCAAACTGATAGAAGGCTAGGCGAAATTCTCAGCAAACAGGCAAAAATGGCAAATTTTTCTCTTATGCAAAGCGCCGCTGATTCTATGCATAGCACGTTCCAAGCTATTTTTGGAAGGCTTCCAAAAGTCCAAATCAGGTTCACAATAGCTCATTGGAAAGCTTGGTGAGTCTATTTTCTTGGACAACTTGAATTTTTTGATTTGGAGTCCATTTGCCCCTCTAAAAATGCAATATCCCAAGACTACTTCCTGTGCAGCAAAAACGTGGCTGAGAGGGCACGTTTTTTGTGTTTTTGGCCCTTTTGGAGGTCTAGAACTTGTCAAAACTTCTCAGCCATTTTTGAACATGCATAAATTTTTATGGTGATTCCAAAAATGTATTTTTTTTTGCAAATGGAGGCCCCCATCAAAAGCGGTGCTACGCACCTGCTAAAAAAACCTGTCTTTTGCCTCAAAAATTCAAAAATGACAAAAAATTCACCAAATTTCTTGAAATTTGGCATGAGTGATCCTTTTTATGTGCTATGCTGGGCCAATGAAGCTTCAACCAAGATTTTGATCTTATCTTTCTCTTTTTTGAGTTTCAATGCTCTCCTTAACTTGGCTTTTAGGCTTCTTATCCTTGTCTTGCAAATTTTGTTCCGAGCCAAATAAAGATTTCCCATGTGGCGCAACATTTCCTTCTCCTTGTTAGCCTTGTCCAGCAGCTTCTCAAGGTGGATATTCATTCTTTCCAATAATGATTCTCGGTCAGCCTCTATTTCTTGATCTAGTGAAGTTAGCTTGATTTTCCTTCTTTTTGCCAATTTCTGGTTTTCCCTTATGGTTTGCAGCTCCATGATTGTTTGTTTGTCCTCCAATTGCTTGTTTTGTTGATCAAGGTAGTTAATGACCCATTTAGCCCTCTTGAGGTCAAGATATAAAGATTGGATCTGAGCTTCTTTCTCCTTGGTGATCACATCCTTAAGCCTTGAGCTTTGGGAGCCCAAATCAGTGTCCTCTTCCTCAACCAGAATAAAATCCTTGTCTTGGCCTTTAGAAGGCTCTTCATCATGTAATGGTTGATTTCCTCTATCCTATACCTATTCTACTAAAGAATAAGGCAAAGTTCCTTTCACCTCAGGTGAAGATAGCATTTTCCTATGATCCGGTGAAGAAAACGAGACCCCTTCCACCCCTGGTGGAGATAATCTCATTTGGCAGCTGCAAATAGTCTCCTGGTACCTTTCTCATAAGTGACAAACACTGGCACACCTATAGTTTTAGTCTCATGAATGTCTAGCTGGTTTGAATGCCCTCCTTCCTCTTGAAGCACCGATGGAGTCACCTGAGGGCTTTTGAGGACCTCATGTGCAATGAAAGTATTCCATGAAATATTCAGCAAGCTTAGCTGATGCAAAACAACAATTTTAATCAATGAGAAATGGTAAATGCTACTGAACTACTGAGGAAGAGGTTTCCTTTGCACATAATGAGCCATTTTCTCAATATTCTTGCATATGAAGTATGGGAGATTCATCATCCTCACTCTTGTGAAATGCTTCAATGATCTGACATGGTTTGTATATTGATGGGAAAACCTTCCCTCACAGGTAAAATATTTGATGATGAGTTTTATGAGTGGAGCATAAGCATCTTGCAAGTATTTGAAAGGAAAGACCCTACTGATTTGCTTCTCATAACTAGCCTTGATGTAAGGCTCATAATGCTCTATGTCCACATGCTGCCCCTTATTCCACTGTTCAGCCACATTAGGGATGCCTATTGTTGTTGCTATGGTTTCAGGTGTCAAGGTGAAAGAGACACTCGCTAGGTTCACCTGGCCATTGTGAAGATGAAGAACAAATAGCCTAGCAAGCTCATGGTGATATTGCACTCTCTCCGCCATTTCACAAAACTGGTTGCAAGACTAATGTTTAAAACAGATTACTGCAAGAGGGCAAGCAAGTAACTCTGTAAGAGTGTTGGGCTCCTCCCAGATATGTTTTCCTCCTTTACGTGGTTTTCTTGGTGCATGAGCCTCTTGGGAAGAATCACTGAGAGTTTCATCATCCCTTTCATATGCTGAGTCTGTCTCCATAATTGCAAATTTGGAGTGAAAAATGATGAGTATGAAGAGATTTTTAAAGTATGAGGGTGAATAGGGTGACTATTGTTTTTCGTTTTGGGAAATGAGGGATTGACTGATAATATAACTGTAAATGAGGGTTTTGAAGGTGGAAGGAATGTAATGAGGGAACATGAAATAGGAATTAGGGTTTTGGGAATGTATAGGGTTAATGCTTAGGAATAAGGTATAGGGCTTAGGGTTTTGTAATAAGGAGTGAGTGCCAATGATTTTGGGAGGGGGAAAGCGGAAGGGATTTAGGGAAATTTAGTGCAAGGGAAGAGAATTGATTGTGGAAGATAATAAAAAGGGAATTAATAATAGAAAAGAAGACCCTATGCAAATTTGGCAAGACAATCTTAGAGACAGGTAGGGTTTATTTTTTAGACACACAAATCACCACCACAGATGAACAAATCCCTTGCTAGACTAGATGTGAGGGTTTACTTACTTGTTGAGAGGTTATTTGTGTAGTTGGAAGCAAGGAGAGTATTGAAATTTGATTTAGAGCTCAACAGGCAAGTGCATAGCACTGCCTCCGAGGTGCGTAGCGCACTTTTTATGCATATCACATGACAAAAATCCAATTCAAAACTTGCACCAGATGCATAGCGCTAGGTAGGTGCATAGCCCTAGTGCCCAGATGCATAGTGCCATCAAATTTTCATGGTTTTTGCTTAATTTCACCTCTTTCTCCCACAAACTTGATTTTCTCCTTTTGGCTCACTCTCTTTGCACAAAATGAAGACTTTCAAACACAAAGAAGAACTTTATATCCACTTGGTTTTAATTTTTCATTTACAAACCCACTTTTCTAAAGTGTCTTTCACTTTACCTTAAAAAACTCTGTTTTTCATTTTGCAGTTTGACTCTTCTTGATCACTTGATGCTTTAATGCATTGATGTTTTTATTTCTTGCAATGGCTGGAGTTGGCAAGGTGACCAAGGGCAGTAGATCTGAACTTATTACATATAGAAAAAATTAAAATTACATAAAATTTTATACATAGAAAATAAAACTCTGTTTTACCTCAAAACAATGTTTGAGGAAAAAGTTATTTATTAAGTAAATCGTCATTAAAATTTTGATTTAATGAACTTATTTGATCTCCTCATGTGCCTGTTGACCGTTTATTGAGCTTTTCCATGACTATGGTGGCAAACCATAGACCTAATGAGACCTAAATCCCTAAAAATGGCTTTTGAAAATGTAATGACAAAATATGATTGTAAATGACCTGAACTTGTGAAAATAGGCTAGAAAGTAAAGACCATGAGGGAAATTTGATAATGAACCACTACCATCAGTTGATCCATGACCTAATGGAATGTAGTTGATTGGATGGGACACCTAAAATGCATGCAGAAAGAGAATTTGATCACTGATGGAGGGATGAAGATACTGACACTAACATAGCCTACCAAGATGTTTTGGAAGGCAACGAATCATGTGCTGAGATACCTCAGAGGCACATCTTAGTATGGATTGTGGTACAGATGGAAAAAAGGAGTGGAGCTTTAGGGCTTCACAGATCTAGATTGGGCAGGGAGTCCATCAGACCAGAAGAGCACTTCTGGAGGAATATTCAACCTTGTTTTAGCTGCAGTTTCCTGGTACAGCAGGAAATAGAGGACAGTTGCATTTATCTCAGCAGACACTAAATAAATGGCTACCAATCTGGCAGCATGTGAGGCCATTTGGATGTGGAATATTCTAGTGGGATTTTTTGGTCAGAGGATGGATCCAACTGTGATCTACTACAATAATTAGAGTTGTATCAAACTCTCTAAGAATCTAGTATTTCATGACAGGTCCAAGCACATGGATATTTGGTACCATCATCTTCGAGACTGTGTGGTGAAGAGGATCATGTTGTTGCTGTATGTTTCAACCGAGGAATACGATGAAAATATTTTGACTAAGCCATTGTCAAAATGCAAGTTCGAGTTCCACAGAGACAGGATTGCGGTGACTAATAATCCCTTTCTTGTTGAGAGGGACCGTTGAAAATAGCAACAAGAAATGCTAAAATTAGAAGTGCTAAAAATAGCACTACTATAAATAGCATTTTGGGATACATTCCAATTTTAGTTAGTCCCTAACCTAAAATTGAGAATTAAAATTTGAATTTGATCTGAGCAATTGTTTGAAAAATAATTAATTAACTCACCTTGAGTTAATTAGTTGTAGGAAATCAAACATGAAGTCTATGTGAAGACATGTAATAGTTTCTCCATTGATTGAGGAAGTTATCCCTTGATTAAAGGAGATCGGGATGAGTTGTACTTTGAGTTGTAATTAGTTAGCTCAGTTAACTTAGTTACATCTAGTTAGATGAGTTCCAACAGTTTGTGGAACTAATTGTGAGTTCAGTTAGTTAATGCATGCATGCATGTAACTAGTGTACTTCAGATAATTGAATATTCTCTCATAAATAACTCATGCATGCCAATTCAGTTAGAGACCCAATTGAGATTAGAGGAAGGGAGAGTGTACTATTAGTTGGAGGATTTTTCCTATATAGGAAACTCATCCATGCAGAATGAGTTATCTCCTTCAGGATTGCGCAGTTACTTCTGAGTTTGATGAGTGTGTGATGAGGCCACTTCACACAGGTGGCAGCATTGGACCCTAAGAGAAACTGCACAAGGAAATAGGAGGCTTGGATGGCTGAGGGAAGGCATATGTTATGTCTATTTAGCCTATGAGCTAAATTTGTAGGATTGTACTAAGAGCAGAATAGCTTGTGAGCTAATGCTTTGTGTAATACAAACATATTTCCACTTGTATGATAATACAAAGATTGGGGTTTTTAGCTGAGGCTTTCCCTAGAGTATTATTTTGTGTTCATGTGTGATTGATTTCTCATTCTTTGTTATATGTGTTCTATTTTATCTTGCTCAAAATTGATTAAGCTTCTGCAAGTTTGTTGTAGAAGTAGATCTTGTATTTTGCTTTAGTATATTGCATAATCTATTGATCTATACTGGGAAATTCTACAGTTAGGATGATGTCATATTATTGGAGGCCCCTAGGTTAACTAAAGGGAGTGGTAGATGGAGTGTTGGATGAAGCAAGTAGGATGGCATGCGACTATACTATGTGGGCCAATTGGAGCAAAACACATAGTGGAGGGTGGCGTCCAGCAAACCTTGTAGGCTTAGAAATCCTTACTGAGAAACCAATAATATGTGCACATAATAGAGTACGAGAATTATGGCACTAGGATGGCATAGAGGATGGAATGATGTAGCCCTTTTAGCAGCCATGCACTATTTGGTAAAACTGTGGTAGTATCACGGAGCAAAAAACTATTGATCACCATCCCCCGTGGTAGTTTTGGAAAACACAATTGAGTGACAAAGAAATCAATATGGACCATCAATCTGATAATGAGTGGAATGATTAACCTACCTTGCACCAGCCCCTAATCATTTAAGTGGTGGGCATGTTTCCTCGACAAAATCCATAGACATGAAGAATAAAAGATATGTGTTGTCACATTAGTGAGAGGTGTTAAAAGAAAATAGCACGATGATGATGGTTGACCTCGAGTAGGTCAAAGGTCGAGGGATGGACCTTGGAAAGTCAAAAACACTCTATGTGAGATATTCCAATATCCACTGGCCCAATATCCCTAATTTCCATAAGGACCTATGTGGGTTGTAATGTGGTAGCCAGATGATGTGGCAATGGAAAGTGGGGCCCATATTTTAGAGACCATATCTCTCAATTTAAAAGTCGAATTGGTGCAAAATTTATATCACTAGATTCATCTCGATGAGACAAATGCAATGGTAATGGTTATTATGAGTTTAGTGTTGGAAATAGTATTGAGAGGGGGGGTGAATCAGTATTATCAAATCAATAATTTGATTTTCCAAACAAATTTATATATGCTACTTCAGCTAAGTGAACTAGTGTGTACACACAATTGTACTTAAAGAAACCAACATATATGTAGAGAACTTTTAATTTAGATAGTTTATCATGTATTGAACTTTAACTAGTATATTAGAGATTTATCAGATAGTGCAGTAAAAGTAGAATAAAGCATTTCACATAAGAAACACACATGAACATCAAGATATATAGTGGAAACCCAATGAGGGTAAAAACCACCTGTTGTTGTCATCTTTGTCTTCTTTTAATAATAAGAAAATTTGTTTACAATCTTGTACTAGTGCACACTCATACCAGTATGCAAGCACCCACCTACAGAAGGATAAAAAATTCTCTCGTTCTCTAGCTACTACTAGAAAGGAGCTACAACCCCCTAGCTCTTGTACTAGCTAATATGTTTACTAGTACGTAGGTGTCAGCCTACAAAAAAATCCACTCCTCTACCAGGGACCAGGATTCATGAGTTTTTAGACTGGATACTCCTGGAACACAACACCACAATCTAAAGGCCACGTTTCATTCAATTTTCATACTAAACCCATCAACAACATCAATGAAGTAAATCTGCATCAACCAATCACTGCAACTCAATTATCATAACCTGAATCTGATCATTCAGAATACTGTCATCAGAATACAGTCGCCAGAACCCAAAGCAGAACCTAGAACTCTGCAATAGCAAAGAGAAACAACTGAAACATACTTCTTAAGGTATAATATACTTCCATGTGTCGAACCAGCATGTATACGCACTTTTATCAAAGCCAACTAGCATACACATCTATAAATATTAATTCATAATTTTGCAACTATTCCAGACTTCAGTTATACCCAGATCATAACATTTATAGAATAACACATGTGTCAGTATTCAGATCTAGAGTAGACATGATCAAACCATATAATGATAATTAAATTTAAGCCTTAAGATCCCAATCCATCATTAGATCTTATCCCTCATCAATTGCTAATTTTCATCCTTGGTTTAGATCTAGCACAACAACATAAGACAATAACCTACATACTAGATCTCACACTTCATCAGATATTCGATACTTGCACACATTGGCCTAATGATCCTCTCCACCTTATATATTTTTAGGCTTTTATCAATACCATGGATGAAAACCACTTAGGACCAATACCTTGGACCAAATACCTAGGGACAATACCACAACCCAAATACCTTGGACCAATACCATGGATCAAAATTCCTTGGACCAAATACCTCGGACCAAAAACTTAGTTTTCCAACATATACACGCTTTTTCTTTTGTGAAAGTGCGTGTGTACGTATACACTACTTGTGTTCAGTGTACTGGCATGTATACCCATCTTGGTTAAGGTGAACCTGCATATACCTCTCTTTATCCATTCTTTGTAGTCTGATCTGTAATTCTTTGTTATTGTCATGCTGCACCGTAGTCTTTCATCTGAGTGAGTTGCCATCAAGGACAACACCTGTATCATAATGCCAACAATATCCCCCTTTGGACTTGATGGCAACAACAATAACACCAAGTTATTCTCCCCCTTTGACATCAAGGGAAAAGGGTGGATCAGGATATTCTCTTCGTTTGACATACAATATGTTGTTCATGCTCCCCATGAGTATAGGCTGAAATATCTAATTGAGCTCCCCTTTTGTACATGTTGAGATGCATTGAAACCGTCCATGCTCCCCTTGAGCACAAGAAGAGTCTACAAAAATATTTTACAAAAGAATAACATGACTCTATAACTCAACTATGTGAGGATGACCTTCCTATCACCAATGACACATACATACATCCATCTCCCAACCAAGTGGGGATATACTAAATTTGACTCATCCACCCAACTAGGTGGGGATATACCAATTGTTTATACATGATAGAAACAATAAATATTACATCATCCATCGCATGGGGATACTAATTACAACAATTGTCCTAGAGGACTCATTCAAGACATATCACACCCTAGACATTTACATGACTTGATCAACAAATGGTATAAATATATGAAGCCATAGCTGGATTCAACAACCATAATTCCAACAATGTTGAATGCACATGAAAGGCTAATTCTCCCCCTAAAATTGTGCTACCCATATTAGATACATATATGCTCCAACACCATGTTTTTTTAGTCTGAGACACATATACACTCCCTTACCCATAGAAACCCGTGTGTGTACGCGACTATACTTCATGAAACATGCGTATAATAGCCTTTTCTTTTTAAAGTTAGATTTAACAGCAGAATGATGTAGCAACTCTTCCCAGCTTTTGTCTGAGATATTCAACTATCTCTTCGGGCAATGGTTTACGGAATATATCAGCAACCTGTTCTTTGGAGGCAACATACTCCAATTTGACCTTTTGTTCAAGAACTTGTTCACATAGAAAATGGTATTTGATGGGTATGTGCTTGGTCTTGGAGTGCTTGATTGTATTCTTTGAAATACTGATGGCACTTGTATTATCACATAGAATGGAGATGGGTGGAGTACATGTGATCTGAATGTCTTGAAAGGTTTGCATCATCCAAAGTAGTTGTGTGCAGCAAGATGTAGCAGCCACATATTTTGCTTCAGTTGTAGATAGTGCAATTGAAATTTGTTTCTTGTTGAACCAAGACACTAACCAAGAACCCATATAGAATGCACCACCACTAGTTCTTTTGCTGTCATCAACACTTCCTACCCAATCTGCATCTGCATATGCATGAAGAGTGAGGTCTGTATCTCTAGGATACCATATTCAAAAGTTATGTGTTCCTTGAAGATATTTGAAAATTCTTTTGACTGCCTGAAGGCATGATTCCTTTGGATTTACTTGGAATCTTCCAACTATTCCTACTGCATGCATGATGTCAAGTCGGGTACTTGTTAGATAAAGCAGACTACCAATCACGGATCTGTAAGTTGGTTGACGCACTGTTGTTGATTCATCATTTGAGCTAAGACTGCATCCTATTACCATTGGTGTACATACAGGTTTCTAATATTCCATGCCATACCATTTCAAGAGTTCTTTGAGATATTTCTCTTGTGAAAAAAAAATACCATCTTTATTTTGTTGAACTTGTAGACCCAGAAAATAGGTAACTTCACCAAGCAAGGACATTTCAAATTCTTGTTGCATTACTGATGCAAAATTCTAACTCATGGATTATTCATTGCTACCAAAAATGATGTCATCAACATAAACAACAATAATGAGCAATTTATTAGTGTCAAACTTTATATATAGATTGATATCTATTGAACCTTTTGAAAAACCTTGTTGGTGTAGATATTTGTCAAGATAGTAATACCAAGCCCTTGGAGCCTGTTTCAGACCATAGAGAGCCTTCTTGAGTCTGCATACAAGTTTTGCATCATTTCCAAGAATGAATCCTTATGTTTGTTCAATATAAGCTTCTTCTTCTAAATCTCCATTAAGGAAAGCAGATTTTACATCCATTTGGTATACTTTGAATTTCTGAAAGCTAGAAAGAGCAAGAAACAACCTCATGGCTTCAAGTCTAGCAACAGGTGCAAACATTTCTTGAAAATCTATACCTTCTTGTTGAGCATACACTTTACAAACAATTTTGGCCTTGTTTCTAATGACTTCTCCATTTTCATTCAGCTTGTTTTTGAATATCCATTTAGTTCCTTTGATATTATTATCATGTGGTCTAGGAACTAATTCCTAAGTATTATTCTTTTCAATTTGCTCAAGTTATTCATTCATGGCCTTGAGCCAACATTCATCCTTGCATGCTTCATTTACATTTTGAGGTTCGGTGGAGGATAGAAATGCTATATAGCTTGAGTTTTCTGTAATAGCTCTTCTTTTCTGTACACCTGCCTCTTTTTCCAACAAAATTTGAGTTTCAAGATGATTTTTCTGAACATACCTAGATAGAGTCTTTTCTCCTACCATTATCTCTTCTTATAGAGCTTCATTGGCTTCTTCTCTAATGTCAACATGATTTGATGTGGGAAAATACTCTTGTTGGCTTGTTGGGGCCTAACCCAGGTTCGGAAGTGATTTAGCCAAACAAATCCTAAAACTACTGGCCCTTTCAGTAGCAGTCCGTAGAGTGTGGACTGAAGTCTCACTCGAGGTAGTATGGGAGGGTGCTGGAACCAGGTTACCGCACCCTAAGGATGTCTTGATGAGATCTAAAATGGTCGTGAACCAATCCTGCGCTCCTATGTAGCTCTGGGCAATTGCTTTACCTTCGCGTAGCTCTATATAGAGCGCGAAAATACACTATCTAGATCCTATAGCCTTACTATGTTATTATTATAGATCTGAATTAATTTTCTGGGCCTAACAATCTTTATCAATTGTTCAACATTTATAACCAGTGCACATAATCATAAACTGTAAAAAGATGCATAAACATATACTAAAAGCATAAACATACAGATCTGCGAAGGGTTGCACAATATTTTAGAATCAACTTAGCTTTATTAACTTTCTGCTCTAGTACAATCCAATTCCACCCTGTGCACTTAGCCACAGGGGTCTGTGCACACAGCTGCAGACTCTACCGGGCCTCTGCGCACACAGCTGCAGAGCCTATTCCTTCTCCTACAACCGAAGACTTGGACTTACAAACTCAGAGTGAATATCACATTCAAAAACCCATAATACTTAGATCACATCTCAAAGCTCTCTTTTACACTTAGAGCCTCCCTCTATTTATACATTCCCATGGTCTGCGGACCATGTGTAGGCTGACACATTCTATATTAAATTACAATACTTTAGGGCAGACTACCCTAGACTTTCGCGCTCTGTGCTTACATTTCGCAGGGTCTTACATTAATTTTGAACAAAATTTAGGCTACAAGCCCCAAAAATCCACTATGGAGGGGATCCGCTATCCAACAGGCCCCAACACAATTAATGTGACTCGTCCTGAGTCACTCTACTGGTGCGGTGATCTTTACGCGAATTTCATCCAACAACCTCTGTGCTTCACTTACGTCTATATCACATGCTTCCGCTATCTGTTGTACCCGTTGTGTGCGTATCTCCAATCCTTCATTTTCAGGTGAAATTCCTTATCTGAGTGCATATAGCCCTGCATTTGTGCTAGCTTTCCCTCGATCTTGGTGGTGACCGTGAATGCTTCCTCGAGCCAAGGCTAGATGCGTTCCTTAAGCATTGCTTCTCTTTGATGTGTGGCATCCATCCATGCCTTGAGGGCTGGGCATCCCTCATCTTGGTTAGCTGTTGAGTAAGGGAAACCGTCTGTGTGGTCCCCTGGATATTGTCATAGGCCTGCTATAACTCCCGCGTTTTTGTCTCTAATTGTTGTAACATTGGGTCTTCCTGCAGTCAAGTGAGCATGAAGAGTGACTAATCTAACAAGCTTGTACACTCCTGTATGGCATGCTCTATTACTTCTAGCCCTAATTGAATGGTATGATTCCATTGTTCTCTGATCTCTGGGGGTGTAGAGGGCTGCGCCTTCAACCTCAGCTCTGTGATCTGCAAGTTGATGTCCAACTAGATCCTCGTTGCTTCCTCCTTCGCCTCGCAGAATCCACTGGCCAATTTGTGGATCCATATACCTATTGGTAAGTCTGCTACAATCCCTAGTTCGGGGACGCGGTGACATGCTTCCTCGATGATTTTCTCCAACCACTGATTCTATGCTACTGCATCACCGTGTTAGAGGCTTAGCTGCTCAATATTGATTTGTTGTTCACTAAGCATCTGTACCGCGCGTCCTTCCCTAGCACAGAGATTTGTCATCACTTCATCCTATAGCTGGTATAATATCTCTTGTGGAAGGGCAGCCAAGTTTAGTTCAAGTCCCTTGAGACAGCCTACTACAGCTCTATCCTCTGCGTTTTCCACTGCCAGTGCCCCTTCTCGTAGCACGACAATATTAGCCATTTTAGCCTGTAGCAACTGCTTAGTTGCTAATGTACTCGTAGCCCTGTAGGCGGCTACCATTCCCTATTGTGGGGGTCGCACCTGAAGTTCTTGGAGTTGCATCCTGAGCACCCCCAACACATTCTGCTGCTATGTCATTACCTCCTAGAGCACCTCCCTGGTGACTTCATGATCTGTGTCAATGATGTCATATAGGTCACCCTCGGTCAGTGTAATAGGCTCCCCCTCCAACTTGGAAGCCTTGGTTTTCTTCTATGTCCTAATACATTCTGTCGTGCGCAACCATTTCAATTGTGTAGAGGTGGTGCTTGGGTCCACGCCTTTCATCATATCATCTGTCCCCTGCCCTATCGTAGTGGGCTCGACTGCTGCTATCTTTTCCATGGTGGCCTTTGCTGCCTCCCGAGCCGCCTGTACTTCTTCAGCTAGCTGTTCGTTCCGCTTCTGTTGTGCTAGCAGCTTGGCAGCAACCTTCTGTCATTGAATCTTCATCTCATCGTGCACCCCCAAATCTAGTGCACGCCATTCCGGTTGCCTTGTGTCAAGCACCATGAAAACAATGTCATCTATTGCAATAAAGGGGAGTGTGGTCCACTTCTACTCTAGATCCTTCCGCGCCATGATATACACATTGTGCATATCAGCTTTAAAGTATACAAAGTTCTTCAGACTGTCATATACCGAGGTGAATAGCTACAACCATTTGTTGATCCACAGTTGTATGCTCACCTCCATCAATACTCAAAAGATCTCGATTTTGATATATACATAGTGATCCAACCACCTCTTCTCAGATATCCACTGAGTTTTTCTTTCTTGTGTCATGAACTCGTGAAGCTTCTGATCCAACCAATCTTCAATTTCCTTCTTTGTAGGGTTCCATTATTTCAACATCAGACATCCCTTAGACAAATCCTGGTCCCAACAAAAAAACCATTTGTTGGCTTGTTGGGGCCTGACCCAGGATCAAAAGTGATTTAACCAAACAAATCCTAGAACTACCAGCCCTTTCGGGAACAATCCGTGGAGCGCAGACTCAAGTCTCAACCAAGGTAGTATGGGAGGGTGCTAGAACTAGGTTTCCACACCCTAGGGATGTCTTCATGAGATCTAGAATGGTCGTGAACTGATACTGGGCTCCTGTGTAGCTTCTTGCAGCTGCCTAACCTTTCCGTAGCTTTCTACAAAGCACGAGGAGGCACTATCTAGATCCTCTAACCCTACTATGTTATTATTATAGATATAACTTAATTTTGTGGGCCTAGTAATCTTTATCAATCATTCAGCATTTATAACTAGTGCGCATAATCATAAACTGTTAAAAGATGCATAAACATATAACAGAAGCATAAACATATAGATCTGTGAAGGGTTTCACAATATTTTAGAATCAACTTAGCTTTATTAACTTCTATTCCAGTACAATCCAATTCCACCCTACACAATCAGCTATAGGGGTCTGCACACATGGTTGCGGACTCTACCAGGCCTCTGTACACACACCTACAGAGCCTCTTCCTACTCCTGTAACCCAAGACTCATACTTACAGACTCAGAGTAAATATCGCATTCAAAAACCCATAATACTTAGATCACATCTCAAAGCTCTCTTCTACACTTAAAGCCTCGCTCTATTTATAAGGCCAACAAATTCTATATTAAATTACACTAATTTAGTGTTGGCATTATGCTTTTGGTATGATTATATGTTACAGATGTTGTACTTGATGGCAACACCCATGGCATGGCTCTCAATATGATGAGAATTAAGAAGTACGCAGGAGAAAAGTTCACGGAATTTTATGCAGAGAAAAGTTTATTTCATGTGGGAAAACTTACCTTTGGTCCATGGTAGTTAGTCCTTGGAATTTGAACCTATGGTTTTTGGACCATGGCATCTCGACAGACGTGTTGATCCCTAGTATTGAGTTGATGGTATTGGTTTGTTATGGTTTTGGCCCATGGTATTGTTTTATTTTATTATTATTATTGAGCCCCATGATCCATGATTTGAGGAAGAGCTTGCCTATATAAAGCAAAGGAGATCATTTGGCTTAGGCATGCTTTTGGGTTGAATATCTTAAGATCTGAAGTATTGGGTTATTGTTTCAAAAGCTCGATCTATATGAAAGTGAAGTGGAAAGCGAATCTGTGAAGGGTGATCTCTCGAGCGCTGCAGCTGCGAAGGGGCCGCAGGAGATGCCGCAGGAGGCGCCGCAGGAGACGCCACAGGAGGTGCCGCAGGAGGCGCCGCAGGAGGCACCACAGAAGGCGCCATAGGAGGCGCCGCAGGAGATGCCGCAGGAGGCGCTGCAGAAGACGTCGCAGGAGGCGCCGCAGGAGACGCCGCAGGAGGCGCCACAAGAGGCGCCGCAGGAGGTGCCGCAGGAGACGCCGCAGAAGGTGTTCTGGGTTTAGTTTTCTGTTATTGTGGATCTGGTTATCTGGGTGACTTACTGGTACTTGATTATCATATGATATTTATGGATCTAGTTTGAAAATTTATGAAAAGTGGTCCTTGAAAGAAAAGAAGTAGGGGGTTGTAGCTCCCTTCCAGGAGAGACTGGAAAACGAGAGAGAGTTGTAGCTCTCTACAGGTTGCAGCCTGCGT